>JAJJID010000073.1:0-120897 GCA_022204955.1 Macrophomina pseudophaseolina
CTCCATTCCTCCCTGCATTGTCCGCTTTCAATACCTCGCGGCGGTGGAAGGTTGTGCCGGCTGAAATGCGTTAGCGATTAGCCAGCCTTCACGCCGGCCGAGGCCAAGTGACTTCTTCTTTGCTTTATCCACAGTCTGAGAGACGGGATACAGTATTTGTAGTATTGTATAATCGAATCTTACTGAAAAAGGAGTCTAAAGATCGGAGACAATCATCGCAAGTCGTGTGTAAGCATCTACCGTGACAACCATAATCTTTGAGCAGTTCCAGCACTGCTTCTACAACTTCACACAGCCCATCGCGCACAGAACGCCCGCATTCTCTTTCCGTAGAAGAATACGCCAATGCCGAGGAAGAAGAAAAGACCGCCAACAGCGGTGTAGATAGCAAAGGTGTTCAGTGCTCCAATGTTACTGATATAATCGACCGTCTTCTTGCTCAGGCCAAACGACACCAGCCCTCTCGTGACCGGAATGACGACCAGAATTGCGCCCGCGCGCATGGGATGGCTGTCAACCAGATAGGTCGTCCCTACGGTGCTACCGGCCAGCAAGATCAACAGGTACGAATTGACCGTCACAACGACCAGCATCCAATGGTACTTTCCGGGATTCTGCACACAATCGCCGTACAGGGCGGTCAGCATCAGGTTGAACAGCAGGGGGAAGACCAGGTTGACGAGCCGGTTCTCGGGCTCGTGGATGCCGTTGCGGTTGCGGCGCGCCATCCAGGTGGCCGTCTTGTCCGTGGCCCAGCCGAGCAGCGGGAGGCAGATGATGGCGATGAAGATCTGGCCGAGCTGGATCAGCGAGACGGACGTCTTGGCCCAGTTGTAGGGCGGCGAGACGAGCAGCGAGCCGTAGGTGATTTGGATCGAGACGTCGGCGCCCTGGAAGAAGCCGTTCAGGAGCGCCACCCAGAGGACGTGTGGAAACCAGAAGACCTGCACGATCTGCTTGAGGGTTGTGACGGTCTTGGCCCAGTTGATGTCGACGGCGAAGACGCGGAGGTCGGAGCGGAAGGTGCGGGGGGCGTGGTGCTGGGTGTCGATGACGCGCTTGTCTCGGTCGGTGAGGGTTGCGCCGTAGGTGGGATGAGAGGGGGGCTCCGAGACGGTATTGAGGTCGCTGACTTCTCCGCGGTAGGCGGCGAGGGGGCGCTCGTAGTAAGTTTCGGGGACGAAGAGAAACGAGAGGACGAAGCAGATGCCGGACAGGACGGAGAACATCCAATACCAGGACCGCCAGCCCAGAGCTTCTGCCATGTAGGCAGAGGCGATAACGAGGCTGGAATTAAAGAGAACCTCGGCGGAGGAGAACCACTGGAAGGTACTCGCGCGCTGGTGCAGGAAGTAGATGTCCTTATCTTCGTTAGCACTAATCGCCGATGAGTCCGGGCACTGATTTCAGGGCTTACATAAATAATCAGCAGGACAAGTGCCTGGCATTGTGCACCAGCGAAAGACACAAGGCAGCGAGCTCCCAAGTGCCATGCGAAACTCTGATTGGTGGCGCAGAGAACAGCGCCAACGAACAGAAGCAAGGTCGAGAGCAGCAAAATAGGCCTGCGGCCAACAGCGACGGCCAAGGGCATGGAGATGATATTTCCAACGCCGAGGAAGAGGGAGGGATAGGTCTGGAGGCCGCTGATGGCTTCCTCGCTGATGCCGGCCTCGATGTAATCGGGCGCAATGAAGACGATCAACGCTCCGAGAGCGGAGATGATGCACAAGCCACTCACAGCATCTGCACGGCGAGGGAGGAGTCAGTATTGGCACGGAAGGCTGTCGGCAGGGAACGCATGTCCGTACAGAGGGTCAGAATGCCGACGATCAGGGCCTTGCGCCATGTGGGAAGATTGAGTGGATCTTGTTGGACACCGGGGAGTCAGTGCGGTCTTCCAAGAGGACGCTCCGGTCAAACTCACCCTGGGGGTCCGCGCTGGGGGAGGGAATAAGGACCGTTGCGCCCTCGGTAGCCAACCGCGCTGTGCCGTCGAATATGGAGGCGGCGGGCGATTGGCGTTCGAGCGCATCGATGCTCATGTCGGGGCCCTTGTCGAAGTCTTGCACGAGGCTCATTTCACCCATATGAGCCCTCTCCACCGCGTCGGAACCCCGGGGGGCGTCCATGGCTGTGCTGGTAATGGGGTATGTAGGCAGCGGTCGACGTCGACTCTTCGCAGGTCAGTTGGCTGAGGTGGCGAGGTTGCCTGCCGCGTGAACTCAAATGATAGCTGACCCGGCGGCGGGGAGAAAGCTGCGGGTTGCCGAAAGTATGGGGACGACGGGCCCCAGATATAGGATCTGGCCCGCCTTTTATCCTGGACCGGTGGTACTCAAGCAATCGCTCGAGGGCAGCAAGGGCACGCATTTTGCAGATGGCTTGCATTTGCAAAAAGGAAATGCGCCCAAAGACAGCGGTGAGTTGATGGCTTTCAGTGCTTGGGCGACAAGCAGCGGGCTGGCCCGCGGGGGCTATTGGCAGGTGGGAGCTGCACGTGCAGAAAGCGGGCAGCAGCTAGGATGATCCAGGTCAGCACTAGGATCTAGAGCGGGGGAGGCTATGGCAACCAGACAGCTGAGACACTGCTGGTGCAGAGCCATCCCACATGCAGACCAGCCGGAAAGCCCCAGGCGTGGTTTGACCGGACCCTTGGGAAACTAACCAGAGCCGGCGGAAGAGTCCGCCGCATGAGCTCTTCAACAGGTCTAGGTCTTCGCCTCAACTGATTTGCAGCAGGGGCTAATCCTATCCGTACTTCTCTCCTTGCATTGTGGTTGGTCCGCAAACATTAGAGTTTGCGCCATGGCTTAGCTCTTGGCCCGCGTGAACTCTGAACGAGAATGCGGCGGGCCTCTCCAGAGAACCGGACGCGGTGCTCTGGAAAGCATCCAGGCGAATCGAACCGAAAAAAAAATAGAAAAGGAAAAAGAAAAAGAAAAAGAGGGTGTGTGTGAGGCGCGCTAATCTTGCTCATGTGCGACCAGTCATCAGTACGTGGCAAAGGGTGGTAAGCTGCCTCTTCCTGATTCCAGCTGAGGAGGCTTGCTTCGGCGCCCAACTGTTCTGCCACAGCGCAAGCCATCTCGCCTTGGCAGAGAGGCTGATACGGGTCCAGACGAGGTAGCTACTCTTGGGTCTTCACAGCCCTGTAACATCCTACTACAATGTCGTATTCGCGAAATTTGACTTAGTGCCGCTGGAGCACTGCATGCGGAGTGGAACGTCCTCGCCGGATCCACGTTTTAAAGTCGAGGTCCTCCCTGCCACTTCCTGTCTCTTGATGTGAGGAAGCTTTGCAAACTGTACTAAATATGATACAAAAGAGCGACGCACTCCGTATATGCGGCTCGTCGAATCCCTACCGCGGCTCTTCACGGCTGCTCTGCCATCGATTGTCCTATAAAGCGTGAAAATGAACTCACTCTACAGATTATGCTGCCGGGCAAAAGACTCGCTTTTTACCTTGATCGATCCCAATGGCTGCTGAAAATGTCTCCCTGACGAGGAGCTCGATCGCGGATACGTCCGACATAGAAAGTCAGATCTCTTCGGCCAGGACTTCGCTCGACACCATAGCCTGTATCGATGATCGCGAGAAGTCGGATTGGAGTTGGTCGGAAGATCCTGACAATCCTTTGAACTGGCCGAAGACGAAGAAGTGGACGCATATCTTGCTGGTCGCTTCGCTGGCGTTCTCCGTGTAAGCTACTCGACTGATGCTCTTGCGCCTTTGAGCGAACACTTATCGGCTGCAGGCCCTTTGGATCCGCAATCTTCACGCCTGCACTCGACAATGTCGCGTACGCACTGGCGTCCAATAACCGCAGTCTCGCCGACCTGTCTGTATCCTCCTACGTTCTTGGTTTTGCAGTCGGACCGTTAGTCGTGGCCCCTCTTTCTGAAGTATTCGGCCGCCTGCCCATATACCAGATCTTCAATTCCGTCTTCCTCGTCGGCAACCTAGCTTGCTCGACAGCTTGGTCCGTCGAAATGCTCATCGTATTTCGCTTTCTCACCGGCTGCGCCGGAGCGAGCCCTTTGACCCAGGGCAGTGGCACGATATCTGATATAATCGACAAGGGCAAGCACGGGAAAGCCATGGCCGTTATGGCCTTTGGGGCCGTGTGCGGGCCTATCTTGGGACCAATGCTTGGAGGATTCATTGCCGAGAAGATAACTTGGAGGGCGTGTTTCGGGCTGCTGTCGATCATTGTACGTTCTCACCAATTCGTCTTGAAATCAAGCTGACACTTCGACCAATAGGCCATCATCAACCAAGCGCTTATGCACCTGCTTATGTGTGAAAGCTCCCACTCGAAGATCCTCTCTCTCCGCGCTCGGACACAGATGCAACAGGCTGGCGAGTACCTACTGCCCATCAAGCTCGAACCAGACGTCTCGATCCCGCGGAAGCTCATGGTTGCGGCCGCTCGCCCGTTCAAGCTACTCATGAGCCCTTGCATTCTGCCCCTTTCGCTCGTATCCGCCGTATTCTACTCCGTACAGGTCCTTCTTTACATGACCATTCCGAGGGTCTACAAGGAACGCTACGACTTTTCCATCAAGCAAGCCGGCGCTGGATTTATCGGGATTGGTATTGGCATGGTCATCGGACTTTTCGCCTTCGGTCTGCTCAGTGACCGCTTGAAGGCCTACCTCGCTGGTGGCGGGGAAAAAAAGCCGGAATATAGCCTGGCCATTATGCTTGGTGGGTGCATCCTTGTGGGGACGAGTCTTCTCGTGTACGGCTGGTCGGCAGAGGTTCGGGCGCCATGGGTCGTCCCGCTGCTTGCCAATGTTGCGACAGGGGCAGGTCTGTATTCGATTTCGGTAAGTTTTAACACTATCCTGGCGTTTGCGACGCGGGACATTGAGCTGAAAGTAAGATAGATGCCCTTGGCAGCATACTTCATTGGCGTGTCACCTCATCATGCGGTCGCATCTTCGGCAACTCTGCAGATTGTGAGGTCCTGGACAGGCTCTTTATTACCTATCATAGGAGACCAGGTCATTGTCAGCCTTGGAACTGGCCAAGGAATTGCAGTACTGGGAGGCGCCACCCTAGCAACATTCCCCGTGATTTACTGGTTCTACCGCAGAGGTGACTGGATAAGGGTTAGATTTCCCATTGAATGGACACTTGGAGAACTTCGAAAGAGATGATCGGATTCCTTTTTTTTTTTTTCTTTTTCTTTTCTGAGTAGAATTTGACAGCAGCATTTATTTTCATGGGCTATGGGCTCTCCATCAACTCAAACAATACGGCAGTTGCCGATCTCCTGACCTTGCCCCTGATATCTCCATCTACTAACGTATGCCTTTGCGGTATTTTTACCCCCCATTGCTTTTGTTGTGGCGTAGGTTCCAACCAATGTTCCTGTGTATCCACCGGTCACAAGACTTGCCTCTGCATATCCTATGACAGCGGTGTCCGTACACGCTCCCATTTTGTATGACGATATCCCAGCAGAGAAGGTGTAGTGCGTAACGTTCGCTGCTCGAATCTCCAAGCAAGCTTTCCCGTTTTTGCTCGGCCACGCCGCATTAATATCTTCGTGTGTCGTCGTGTTATCGTTCGAGCTCACAGCCCTCAACCTGAGAAGCCTTCCTCCATCCTCGGCCATCAGAACGCCCAAATCGATATGCCTGGTCTCATCCAGATACACCGTCACGCCCGCCTCATCACCAATCCGTCTCGGATGAAATTCCAAATCTAGGCTGTATGTGAACAGCGTGTCAACCTGCCTTCTCCCGACGAACGTCGTACCCTCCGTTGTATTTCCACCCCCCTTGGTCGACAAGCTCCTTACGCTCGGCACCAACTCCAAGCTGCCCTCTCTCCCCGGAGGGCCCACCACGTACGAATCTTCAACCGGCACCCGCACATGCACGAAATGCGGTGGCAGTTTCATGCCTGGCTCGAAGTCCACAATATCAGGTTCATCATGCCACACGCCCTCCCCCCTCATCCCCTCCCTGCTCTTTCGTGGCAGTGGGCCCTCCATCACACCCTCCACCTTGCCCTCGACTTTCAGCCACTCGTCTTCACTCCACCGTACCGGAAATAACACCGTCTCTCTCCCCATGGGAACGCTTTCGAATCCCCTCCCGCCTGACCTCTCCGCCAGCGCAACGCCCCACCACTGGCCGTTGCCGTCCTGGAAGAGATCGGCGTGCCCGACGCTCTGTATCAGACTCGCGTTGCTCGCGGCGTGCACGACTGGGTTGTGCGGGCAATCCTCGTACGGGCCGGCTACGCTGCGGGACCGCGCGATGGAGCCGCGGTGCCGGGCGGCGGTCCCGCCTTCGGCGATGAGGAGGTAGTACCAGCCGGAGGCGGGGTTGTGGTAGAGGTGCGGCCCCTCAGGGGTTCCGATGCCGGTGCCGTTGTAGCTGTGGATTATCAGTAGATTGCTTGGCATTTGAGAGGGCGGATGGGGACGGGGCATCGACGTACGGGTAGGTAGTTTCTCCGAGGTAGGCTCCGGTGGAAGGATCGAACGGGGCGAGAGCGATGGCTGTGCCGGTCGAGGTCGCGCGCGCGCCGGTGAGATAGGCGACGCCGTCCGTGTCCCAGAAGAGGCTGGGGTCGTAGCCGAGGAAGTCGAAGTGCGTGGGGTTGCTCCAGGAGGCAGAGTTGAAGGGGTCGGTGGTCGTGGAGATGATGTTGTCCATCTTGAAGTTCTGGTATGAGGTGACGGAGACCCAGCTTGTGATCAGGTAGAAGGTGCCGTTGTTGTAGCGGAGCGTCGGTGCGAAAATACCATCTTGGCCGGTGGGGGTGGAGGCGAACTCAGGGAGCTGGGATCGGCGGTTCAGGACGTTGCTGACCAGCTTCCAGTTCGTAAGGTCTCTGCTGGCATGAATAGGGATGCCGGGAAAAACACTGAAACTGGAAGTTGCGCAGAAGAAAGTCCGATTTTGTTCTTCAACGTAGATACAGGAAGGGTCGGGATGGAAGCCTGGAAGCACAGGATTGATGTAGGAATCTGCATGGACGGCAACCGTAATGATAGCAGCCCACACAAATAGCAGTGATCTGGAAAACATGGCTATTGGACGGAGGTAGGGCTTACAGCTTGTGATTGAAGTGGCATATATGTCTAAGTTGACAAGCTAGCACATCCCTCTTTATCAACTTTGAACAAGGAAATCAGCTGGATTTACCACGATTTTCCGTATTCGCGCCGATTTTTCGTATTGTGATGACGCTGATGTGGGCTGCGCACTACAGCACAATACGATCGACAACGGTAATTGGTCAGCTGACGGCAGGATGCTGCCGAACAGCTCAGTAATTAGTCTGGGACAGGATCAAAAATCTCAACGTGCTCAATTTTAGAGGTTCGTAAGGAGTCATGGCCTATTCGTCCGGCGCGAATGCCAAATATATCGGAATGCATTTTATACACGGACAAATGGGCGACTGCGGACAGAATTTATCCCAGTGCCAACAAGAAGACTGCCAAAACTCCTTCAAACCACGAAGTTTCCCGAAAAGTTGCGTGCAGTGCGCATGACGCCTTGTTTCCTTTCAGACCCGTATAAAGTGTTTTAATGATTGGCCAGAGTCCACCAGGGGTAGTGAGGTGCCATCATCACATGTGGTGGTGGGTACTCCAATCATTCGGCCTTCGAATATCTCCCGAGATCCGAAATCGTCATATGCCAGATCAACGGTGGCAGTTTTTGAGAGGGGTTGGCCCGCAGCCTGGGATGTGGATAAGGCGGAAGATCGGTGCACAGTCGAATAGACCAACAATGAAGCGCAAGTTGATGAGCGTTACAAGATTCATGGCTGTGCTCCGCCAGCCTGGCCGCTCTTGGGTGGAAAGCCCTTTGATCAGGCGAACGAATCTGCCACAGTGGAGCAGGACCGGCGGCAAGTCCCCCTTCCAACGCAGGTGTAACCATGATTGGCCTGCAACTGACCCAACGGTGGGACCTCTCCACATGAAACGGTCGAAATGGGGAAAGCA
Source organism: Macrophomina pseudophaseolina (assembly GCA_022204955.1). NCBI lineage: Eukaryota > Fungi > Ascomycota > Dothideomycetes > Botryosphaeriales > Botryosphaeriaceae > Macrophomina > Macrophomina pseudophaseolina. Next base: position 7,986 of record JAJJID010000073.1, read on the forward strand.
GCTGAGTTGGTTGAGGAAGATCGAGTGATACAGGATGAGGCATTTTGTTGAAGGCGAAATCCGTTGTTCGTCTTGGGAGAGACTCGTTATGCAGCTTAAGCCACCATTGGGGAAGCACCTCAGCCTTACCGGAGACGGCCTTTGAAGCTGTTATAACAGAGGAGGAACCACGGCCAGCGGCCTGAAACATGTAGTCGAAATATTGATTACGGTGGGAGGAAAAGGCGTGGATGGGATGCAGTGGAAAACCAAGATGCGTTACGGCCCACTGCCACGTTCTTGAGTTGACCTTCCGGAGCCTTTGGGCAAAGGTACGGAAAGCCTCCGAGAGATAACAGGCATATGCATGGCCTTGGCCCTTGTTTCAGCCCGAAATAAGCTCGAACCTAGTGGGCCATTCGTCAGCAGAACGGGCGTGCCTCAATGTAGCCAATCGCCGCAGGGAGCCCGGAGCCCAGGCAACCACCATAGAACTCCAAATAAATCGCAGTGGAGAGAAATTAGGCACGGATCAACCAACAGGTCCGAATATTGCCAGAGACTGCCCGTCCGGCAAGCAGTCACAGTTGCAAGGTGGGGCATGCCCCGAGCTAATGCCGTCAAGTGATGGCTCAAGCATAGCATCTAGCACGACAGATGATGTATCTCGTTTTGCAATGCCGTCCCGAGTGGGCTGGATCACCGAGCATGATTTCTGTTCGTTGGAGTGTTTCTATTCGGGCAAGCCCTTGGCTGCTTCTGAGGGCTTGCTCCCCATTGAACAAACTGCAGAGGTCAACCACAGCGGACACTTTCTTCCAGGTGACTATGTCCTTCACGGTCATCAAGCAACCCTCGGCGGCTTTAGGATTGATGGACCAAAGTTCAACTGGCCGGATGATGACAGCATATTGGGAATGATTGAGATCGGAGAGGCCCGCTAAGCGCTTCCACCATGCATCTACCGACGCCTCTGGTGCTGTTACATCTGGGGTGGAAACTGAAGCGCTATCGTGCCCACCAACGCAGTCTATTTGAAGGCGAACATGTGTATAGCAGTAGATAGTCCAAATGAGAATGTCCAAATGTAGTATAGTGGCTCTTGGCCCTTGTTAGGTAGTTTACAGTTTCACCGAAGGCCCTCTGAGGGACAACCATTGAGTTCAAACTGTTGAACCGGGTAGGTGAACCAAACGAGAGAAGAAAGGTTGATTGATGAAGGAGACCAGCCGGCGTTGTCCATAAGGGCCAACGCTCGGTGGTGACTAAGCTACTGAAGCAAACAACCTAAACCTGAAACGGCCTAGCGGCTGCCACTGGAACCTTCCACCCAACACAAACACAGTCTGTAGTGGAGGCATTACAGGTCTCGAGGCATACATGGGCCCAATTATTTGCCCGGCTGGGCAGAAATGCCGGCTGGCTCCACTTTAGAGTCAGAGCAGCAGAAAGACTCATTGTTTGATGAAGCTCTCAAAACGATGAACTATGCTGTGAAAGTGGCAATAGCACGGCCGGTAGTTTCACTTGGAAAGAGTAAGGGAACGCAGTATTCCGTGGAGATTGGAACGGAAGATGCGCACGACCGTTTGATAATGACTCTGCAGCGAGTGCTCCACAAGACCAGCAGTTACAATTAATCAGACCTTCCCAGCTACCTCCACCCGCCTTCTACCATGATCATCAATGCATTACTGCGTAGCTTCATGGATAATGATGAGTCTCATTTCTGTCTCATACCTGGACGGGTCTTGAATTCCTCGGGTCTCATTGAGTCAGCGAACCGCCATTCACTGACTGACCTGTTAACCCTGCCAGCAATCGCACAAGGATCTACGCGAGGAAACTGATTGAAGCGCGATACGGCAATGGCAAAGCTTCGTCTGAAGCTGAGGCGACAGATCTCGCAGCGGAAGGGCCTAGCGGCGTCATGAATGAGCAAATGGCGTTCCAGATGCGCGGTCGTAAAAACGCTATTTCCACAGTACGCACCAAAGATGGCCAAGCTGCTACAAAGCTACCGGAAAACAATAATAAGGTTTCTTCCATCATGGCCCTCCGTGGTTTTCTACATCGAGGCCGAAAGTCGTTGAATAGGCTTTTGTCACCTCACAATGTGCGGGAGCCAAGTGGCTAGTCCAGCATGGCGTTCGAGAACATAAGGATGACAATGGTGAATGGTGGTGTTGTGCCTTCGAGATAGACCCGCCTCCTGCCGCGCCGGACTGGCAGGAGTGAATAACCTTAAGACCGAAGCCGGGTCATGAGGAGTTGCTCCAGCCGAGCACATGCTGAAAAACGATGGTAATATTTGTTACCTGAGGAGAAACCCGTGAATGGATTTACCGACCGGTTTTCCATCCCCCTTCCCGTCCAATGCTTCCTCCTGTGCAGTCGTTTGCAGAGTCAGCTTCAGTTAGGAGGTGGGAGGTGGGGAAGGGCGGACCAAGGGCAATACACATGCCTAAAACACGAACTGCCGTATCTTAGAGTCAATTTTTTCTCACGTTAGACGGGGCGCTGTCTCGCATATGATCTTTTATCCTTCCTGGGTCATTCTCTACTCGATTAGTGCTTTCCAGCCATCTCAGGTAGGTGCAAAATTTCGTTGAACACAAAAGCGAGTGGATAAGTTTCGCGTTTTCAGACATATACATCCGTTTGAGCTAAACCTGAGTTTGAAAATGGCCATGTTATCTACGGAAGCCTGCGCACGTGAATCCCCTCAGCGCGAGGCAATCGGATGTCACATGGAAAATGGTAGCGGCACTCGTCTCTGCTTCTCTATGCACGCCGGGCGCCCAATACCGGCCTGACATATTCACATAAGCTCATGTACACGTGATCGAGAAATTCCCAGGTGAGATCTTCCCAACACTAGCTCTTTCGGGCGAGTGCTCAACCAGTAGGACAGAGGGCAGTCGTGAAAACAGGCCGCTCCCACCACTATGCTTCCGAGCCGTTACACTTTGCCTTCTCAGGCAACTTGAAAGCGATCGTAAAACCCTAAAGCGGCAGGCGGATCGCGACGGAAGTAGGATGAACATGTCAGTCAGACCACTTCTCTGCCCGCTTCACGGGACCGGCCGAAGCCAATTCTATGCGCACAAGGGATATTTGGTTTTTTTTTTTTTTCTTGAGTTTTTCTTGCTTTTCCTCAGGTGTAACAATGATAGACAGGTAGGCTTGGATGGTCAAGGATAATAATACAAACGAATGGCTGATGAGCTATTCGAGCATTCTCTGGCTATATTTATAGTACTCTCTGGGTTATTGATTGCTAATTGTTGAGATTTTCGACCTGTTGAGAGACTATTGGACCGGACCGGCGGCACGCCGGCAACAACGAGTACCATTGGGACTAAACCGTGACAGCAGGTGCTGTCCCTACTGCAAGCTAATTCAATTGTCCTTCACCTGCTTTTTCGTGGGTGAATATCACCCTCCATCGTCCCAATGAAGCGACGCCAGCACCGTAGCCGCTCCGCGTTTGAGACTCTTCAGCGGCAACCGGGCCGCATGGGCCGCCATACTATCTCTCGGCCTGAGATCCTTGATGCTAGTAGGGGATGGACTATTCTGGATCTATTGGTAGATCTCAAAGTGCTGCTACTCGTTCTTACGCCATTCGCCGCTATCGCGCATCAGAAAACCACTTCGGAACATCATCCAGCCGCTTTGGCTCTGGCTCACCCGCAAGGAGCAAGGTAGCCAGTCCACACTTTATGAATCACCACACTGTGCTTACCAACCCTGGTTTCAAAGACTCCAGGTGTGTTCCGTCCGTTTGCTCTGAGAATCTTGCAGAACAAACATGGTCTCCCAACGACACAGCTGCTGGTTATCTGAACGAAGCTCATTGCAAGGTTAGGTCAAGAGCAGAAGTCCGTGATCCGAAAAGGCACAACGGCGCGTGCGATGCTTGCCATGAACGCAGAAGCATCAAAAGATGCCACATCGCGTGATTGCAACCTTTGCTCAGGGCTTTTCATTTTCATCCTCAGCATGTATGGTTTGCGCCAGTGTGCCACCTGTAGTCAAGTCGAACAGTAGCGTTGGCCACACCGATGGGGCATGAGATATATTACCCCTCACGAGAAAAATTAGTGGGTCTCTACCAGACTAAAACCGGTACGAACCTGACACTAATGTGGCATAGGTTTTTGGAAGCGGCAGCGCAGGTTCGCGCATAGGGCACTCTTTGTGGCCCACAAGGAGCGATTGAGCAATTTCCCTGGGCTGGAGCGACGAAAATATATCCGCAAGCTCATGAGGAACACGGAGAACTGCTTTAATATTATCGGGGAATTTACTTCCCGCGTGATATATCGCCTTGCGTCGGCCAACCCGCGCATGCAGAGGATCTTCGGGCTAGTGCGTGGCAGCCGTCCCTTTAGTTAGCCTCGCCAATTGCCTGACCACACTTCTCCGCCAGCCGGATTGGATCCTCCTTGGTGCAAAAAAAGTGAAAGAAGAAGAAGCGCCTCGACATTCAAGAGTGCTGGTTCGTCAAGTCTAACAAGGGTATGTCGGCCCGCGTATCGGCAGTGGACTAGGCAAGCAGGGGGCAACATACCAATGAGATCGTCTGCAAGAGGTTGCGTGTACCTGTTGGAGCGTGAAAGATGCCGAACACCGATGCGGATTCCGATTGCCTAAATACTACATGCCGCGCGCTGTTGCGGGACTGAACCAAACAATACAATTGAAAGAGCGCTGCTTCATCAAGTTTCTATGTACAACCACCCGGCAAACAGTTGTAACACCGCTCACCGTCCCTAACTGGTTCGTGATCTTGCAACGAACAGTCAATCTCCTTCTTGGACCCTCCAGTAGTCAACTCTATGATAGTGGCGCAACAATGCTTCGCGACCCTGTACATTCGCTCAAAAAGTGAACCACTACTTATATAAGGCTCACGATCCCATTTCTGCGCCACAACTCATCACCTAACAGTGGGCGGCAAACAACTCGTGGGCTCGTTCGAAAGTATTTCCAGCCTCAACTGCGGCCTCAGAATCCGCTTGCCGTGGATATAAATCTGCCCAATTTTGTTGGATTGCGACATCGTACCTGAAGTGTGGTCTGTGTTGGTGATCTATCCTAACTACCCTCACCGCATCACAATATAGTCCGCCGAACGGGGCTTAAGAACGATATGGAGCCGTGGGCTCTGCTAAGGGGCCACCCACAGCATACTAGGCCTCATTCGCGGAATGCTGCTTTATTTTAACTTGACATATGGGGGCAAAGACTACTGCAGCCCACCCTCAAGCACATCAGTCTTTTGCAGGCTTGGTTCCATTTAAAAAGAAGTATCTCCACTATGGAATCGATAGCGTAGTTCGGCATTCTGTCTTTCAGGAGCCCCTCCAAACAAAGGCTTCATTTAAATACTGCGAAAGAGTGCCTCGGAATCGCATACTAGTATCCCTTTGTGTATGAAGGAAAGCATTGATGACAGCTCTTTCTCTCGAACCGCATATTCTCAGTCATAACAAACGTTGATGGCCAGACCTTCATTAGCGTGCGCCGTTCACTTGCATCACCATAATTGAATTCGGCGTAATCCGCACACTACATAGGTCTGGATCTTCTCAACCACCCCAGCCACCACACTTTCCAGGTTTCATGTTATTTCTCCGAACAGATAAATTTACGTTAGTCTCGGCTATTTTGGACTTTTCTCGTCATTAAGGTCAGGCCAGTCGGGTTGCAGCCTGGCGATGGGGTTATGCAAGGCGGCCTGTGCTCTAGAGCCATGGTACATTCCGCATAAGCAGCTTTCACGCACATTCTTCGACTGAAGTGAACTTTGTCAGCACCGGGGAAAATGAGACACCCGTTACCGGCCAAGCACCTCGCCTTTCTGCTTTGTGCAAGGGTTTCGACTTCCGTTGGGGCTTCCGATCACTGCCGGATCTTCCGACTCATGGACCCCCGCATCCCGTACGCAGTGGTAAATTCTTGGATATGAATGTAAAAACCAAATTTTAAGACGGAGCTGTCGTTTGTGGCAACAGATATGCTCTTTTTTTCTGTCTACATTATTCTCTTAGACAGCACTCATTTACAGGCGCTTTCCATTGTCCCTGAAAATCTTGGCTGGCGTATCTTCGTGGATCGAATTCATAGACCAAGGTTCCTCCTTCATAATGGATTCCGAGACCCAGTCGGAAAAAGCAACATCCTCTCCCGCAGAGTCTGGAGAGATCCCAACAATCAGTCATTTTAGTCCTGAAAAAAATTACCAGCTTGACACGTCCGGCGGCCGCTTCAATACAAGAGCCTGGGCAAACATTACAAGACGCAAGGAATCCCAGCATGTCTTCGGTGTCTCCTTCCAAGAACTATCAGTGGATGGTCATACCTCTGGCTACCAAAATACAGTTGGAAACGTGCTCTTTCAGGCCCTTCAAACAGGCCACCGTCGAGTGCCTGTATTGAAAGACTTGGAAGGCACCGTGGAAGCAGGAGAGATGCTTCTTGTCCTCGGACCTCCGGGCTCTGGCTGTTCAACGTTTCTGAAAAGCATATCTGGCGGCTTGAGTGGAGCGACCATCACGCGAGGATCTCATTTGAACTTCGGGGGCCTAACTTCCTCGCAACTCAAGGTCGATGCTTCGAATATCCCTATATACGTTGCAGAGGCTGATATCCACCTGCCTTCTCTCACGGTTGGAGGCACTCTTGCGTTTGCCGCCAAATCGAAATCGCCGAGATCAGCGTCTGGGGTCACTGATGAGACCTACATCCGGGGCGCTTGCGATGCAGTCATGACAATGTTGGGCATCTCCCATACCAGTAACACCATCGTCGGAGATAGCTCTGTACGAGGTATCAGCGGAGGCGAAAAGAAGAGAGTCAGTATAGCCGAAGCTCTGTTGATGCAAGCTCCGCTCCAATGTTGGGACAACAGTACGGCCGGTCTTGACAGCAAAAGCGCGCTGGAATTTTGCAACATACTGCGGATGGAGAGTGATTTGAAAGAATTCACATCGTGCGTTGCGCTGAACACGGTCGGAGAGGATGCATACAAGGTCAGATTGTCTCGGTATTCCAGACAGCACACCACTAAAACTCGTCCAGCTCTTCAACAAGGTTCTCATGCTCTACGAGGGCCGACAAATCTATTTCGGTCCAGTCAGTGAGGCAAAGGGCTACTTCGAAGGCCTTGGGTTTCACTTTCCGGAGCTTCAGACAACACCGGATTTCCTTATTTCCATGACCGAGCCATCTGCCAGAATAGTAAGACCGGGTCACGCCAATGACGCTCCCAAGACTCCCGATGAGTTTGCCGCATGCTGGAATAGAAGCCGAGCTCGAAAGCAAGTCATCGCAGACATACAGTCCTATGAAATGCGACACCCGTTGCGCCAGATCCCGAAGCAATCTGTGTCCGAACGTCTCGGTGACTCTTCCTTCGCGCTCAACTATGCACAACAGGTTTCCTTGTGTCTGTGGCGCGGAGCAAAACTCCTCAAAAGCAATCCAGCCTTGGTCATAGCTCCAGCTGTGAGTGGTATTATTACCGCTCTGATTGTCGGAAGCGTCTTCTACGATCTCCAGGATAACACGAACGGCCTTTACGCACGCGGATCATTAATGTTCTTCATTATGCTCATCAACTCCTTCACTACCGCTGTAGAGCTCCTTTCCCTGTACGAGCATCGTCCAGTCGTCGAGAAGCACGCCGGATTCGGGCTATACCGGCCCAGTGCTGAGGCCTTCGCTTCCGTTCTGGTCAACATCCCATACAAAGTGCTGAACTCCATTACCTTCAACCTGACTTGTTACTTCATGACAAACCTCCGTAGAGAGGCCGGCGCCTTCTTCTTTTTCCTCATCCTCTGCTTCCTCATTAGTTTGACCATGTCCCTGATGTTTCGCACCGTTGGAGCCGCCACCACATCTGCACCGCAAGCCTTGGTCATATCCACGCTGCTGATCCTGGCCATACCGGTATACTCCGGATTCCCACTGCCAACCCGATATATGCTGGGCTGGTCACGATGGATCAACTACATCAACCCCATGTCTTACGCTTTTGAGGCGCTGATGTCCAATGAGTTCAACGGCAGGCGTTTCGCCTGTTCCGAAATCGTCCCATCAGGTCCCGGGTATGACGCTCTTGCCTCATCAGGTACAATGGCTTGTGCGACCATTGGCGCAATAGAAGACTTCAACTACGTGGACGGCGATGCGTACTTGTGGTCAGTGTACGGCTATCCGCGCACACACCGATGGCGCAACTCAGGCATCGTAATCGGCTTCCTGGTCGGCTTTCTCGTACTTTATCTCCTTGCAGCGGAGTTCGTACCATCGAAGAAAGCAAGGGGCGAGGTCCTATTATTCCCGAGAAAGAAGTATCGTTCGTCCCGGTATGGCGACATCGAAAACGGGACGGCTGCGCGGCCAAGCTTACAGAAGCGGGAGCCACAGGGCACTGATCCTGGCCTCACTTCCGCCTTCTCTTGGTCTGATGTCTGCTTCGATATCCTAGAGAAGAGCAAGGGCGGAGAAGGCACGAAAAGGCTGCTGCATGGCATCGACGGGTGGGTCGGTCCGGGCAGTCTCACTGCACTCATGGGCATGTCTGGAGCAGGGAAGACCACCCTTCTTGACGCTCTTGCCACAAGGAATACCACTGGTGTGGTGAGCGGAAATATGCTGATTGGGGGGAAAGAGAAGCCCCCGTCATTCCAACGAGACGTAGGGTATGTGCAGCAGCAAGATGTCCATCTACCTACAAGTACCGTTCGAGAAGCACTCAAGTTCAGCGCCATTCTGCGGCAGAAAAGCGGCACACGGGCTGAAAGGCTTGCATATGCAGACGACGTCATCCATCTTCTTGGCTTGGAAGATTGTGCGGACGCCGTTATCGGTGAGAGAGGTGAAAGCCTGAACACGAAGCAACGCAAGCTCTTGACAATCGGAATCGAGCTTGCAGCGAAACCTCATATGCTTTTCCTCGATGAGCCGACCTCTGGACTGGATGCTCTGAGCTCGTGGGCGATAGTTGAGATTCTCCGCAAAGTGGCCAACAACGGGCTTGCCGTGCTCTGCACCATTCACCAACCGTCTGCAATGTTGCTTCAACAGTTCGACCGTCTGCTGCTTCTAGCGCGGGGAGGGAGAACCGTGTATTTCGGTGATCTCGGCGAAAACTTCGAGATGGTAACGAGTTACTTCGTCGATCAAGGCGCAGAAGCCCCGACACCCGGTGTCAATCACGCGGAATGGATACTGGAGCTGGCCAGCCCCTCCAGTGGAGTTGATTGGCCTGCGGTATGGCTCAATAGCAAGGAACATTCAGATGTCAAGTCGAACTTGCAGAAAATTCAATCCTCTACCGCCGCTACCATCACTTCCTCCTCCTCCAGTGTTGTCTCGGAGCACGGTGTGGAGTCTACAGCCTCTTTCGTCACACAGTTCTCCGAGGTTACAGCCAGGACATTTCAGCACTATTGGAGGTCTCCTTGGTACTTGTACTCCAAAGCCGGGCTCTGTCTTTGGTCGGCGCTTTTCGTCGGCTTTTCCTTCTTCAATGCGTCGACGAGCATACAGGGGCTGCAAAATCAGAGGATGGCCATATTCATGCTGTTTACCATAGGGTCGCAGCTAGTGCAGCAGAGTCTCCCGCATTTCATTTCTCAGAGGGTTGTATTCGAAGTCCGCGAGTTGCACTCCAGGATGTATTCATGGAGGATTTTCATTTTATCCAACATAGTCGTAGAAGTATTCTGGGGTTCAGTAAGTGCATTTTCCAGTTCATAGACACATGCCGGCTAATTAGTGTATAGTTTGTGTCTCTGATTCTCTTCTTCTGTTGGTATTATCCCACGGGATTTTATAGAGACATCCACGCCGAGCAGGAAGTACACACCCGAGGCCTGCTGACCTTCTTCCTCATCTGGACGTTTCTTTTCTTCGTAATTTCTCTTTCACACCTGGTCATTGCCGCAGTAGACTCGGATGAGGGTGCAGCGAAACTTTCCAATCTGGTCTTTATTCTATCGCTGCTTTTCTGCGGGTAAGTCTGGCACCGCCAAATAACCAAAAGAATAAGCGCTGATATGTCACAGAGTGCTTGTGGAACCAGCGGCTCTGCCTGGATTCTGGACGTTCATGTACCGCGTGACGCCGCTCACATATCTGGTCGACGCTATGCTCTCCGTCAACATAGGCGGAAAGCATGTGAAATGTGCTGAAAATGAGTTCGTGCAAGTCCAACCACCGGTCGGAAATACTTGTCAGGCGTACTTGCTGCCTTACATGAACAACAAAGGCGGTTATCTAATTGACGGGAACGCCACGTCGGACTGCCAATACTGCCCAATCGACGACTCTGATGCTTATCTGGCACAATTCGATGTGTCGTACCGACATCGGTGGAGGAACCTTGGCTTGCTGTTTGTGTACATTGGCTTCAACATTTCTATGGCGTTGTTTTTATACTACTCGGTCCGGATTCGGAAGCGTAGGGCTTCCAGGCGGTAGACCTCAATCCCATCTTCAGACGGAGAGAGACCAGTATATCGTAGGCTTCATTTCAGACACCTAATTAGCCGATACATGTCGAGCATCCATAGATGCAACCTAAACGATGCCAGCTTTTCTCAAACTGCTTTCCGGGCGGTTGGGCCGGGCTCGTATGCAAGAGTCCGCCTGCTGTCACACAATCTGCAAGTGGCGTGGTACCTTTGCGCATATAGCCTTCGTTCGCAGATCTGCCTAACAAATCTGCCAGGCAATATTGCCGTGGCACTCATTAAAATGGGGCAAAGGTGGCGCCACGGGCTTGACATCAGCATCCGCACTTCTGCTTCGCTCACCGGTTCTCCATCGGCTGCCATACTCTTGGGAGAATTTGGGGAAGGGCCAAACATATATCTCTTGCACTTCTCAGCGCCTACTTTGGCTCGGTCCATCGCTTCACAACACCATGACGTCCAGACGACGGAACAGCGGCCCACCCAATGTCGACCGTCTGCCTGGACCGCTTCATTTCAACTTTCCGGAATAACAGCACCAAGCCGGCTTCTCAAGGCCGCGATGACCGAGCGGCTATCATCATGACATCCGTCCAACGTCGAGGACCGCGGCGTCCCGTCCGCAAGGGCGGCATCGGACTCATGCTGACCGGCAACATCATGATCGAACTCGACCGGCTCGAATGCCGCGGAAACGCCATCGCTCCCACCGGAGCACCCTTCGATGGCCCGCGCTTCGCCGCGTTCTCACTCACGGCCCGCGAGGGCAAGAAGCATGGGTCGCTCATGGCCGGGCAGGTCAGCCACCCAGGGCAACGCCTGCGCCGAGGGCATAGCGCGGAAGGTCGTCTCGCCCAGCAACGGGTGAAAAAGGGTAAGCAAGAGCGAGAGGAAGAGAGAGGTTCCGCCTTTCTCGCTCGATCTGCTGCATCCGCTCACACACAATGTGTCCCCGCAGTTCGGAGCCCCTCCTCCCGCCCCCAACCTCTGCCACGAGGACGGTGCAGTCAGGACCGCAGTTCCTCCACGCCCGGAACGCGCGACGCAAGACGGCATCGACGGGGTGACCGGGGGCTTCGGGCACGCGGCCGAGTACCTCGAGCGCGCGGGCTTCGACGGCACTGAGCTGTACGGCGCACACACTTACCTTCTCTCGCAGTTTCCTCAGCCCAGCGACCAACCGGCGCGGCGACGTCTACGGCGGCTCCGTAGGCAACCACGCGCGCCTCGTCCTCGAGGTCATGCAGGCGGTGCGGCGGCACACCTCGCCCTCCTTCGTACTAAGGCTCAAGCTCAAGGCGGCCGACTTCCTGGATGAGACCTGAAGCGCCGGCTTTTCGCGCTGCTGTACGCGGGGGGGCCGGATTTCGTCGAGCTGGCCGGCGGCGTCATTGAGGATCAGGGGCGCGAAGGATAGCGGCGTGGAGTAGCAGCAGGTTGCTATCAAGCCCGAGTCCTCCCTCCCTCACGAGACTTTCTTCCGCGAATGTGCCGCCATCGCCGCTCAGACTTTCCGCAGGGCGGAGCTCTACTCCACGGCCGGCTTCCGCACCGCCGGCGGCTTGGTGAAGGCGCTGGACACCGTCGACGGGGTCGGAATCGGCCGTCCGCTCCCTCATCGAGACGATGAGTTTGTGCTGTCGTTGGCGGCCGCCAGTGCCCAGATCCGCCGCATCGGCGGGGGCTGCAACCCGGTTGACAATGGATCAGAGCAGAGCAAGGTGCGCTGTCTAAATGATCTGCGGATGTGTAAAGAGCAAGGTACGGTGGGTACCGAGCGGATTCAGTACGGGTTCGTGAAGGTGTCTGCGGCGCCAGTGCCCGCTTAATGGATAGAGAAGCCGGCCGCGATCGTTGTTGGCTTCCCTCCCCCCCGCCCCCTTCCTCTCTCTCTCCCCTTCCCCTTCCAAAAAAAAAAAGGCAGCATCATTTGTATATCTGGCGCTCCTTGCTTTCTTTCTGCCCACCGCTGCCCGGTCCCTTGCAACATGATGCTCGCGTGCCCGTTGAGAGACGTTGTGCTTATATTCGGATATGCTGATCAGAAGTGGTGAGTGATGGTAGTATTCAACTATTTACAGAGGAATGCTTCAACATCTACGAAAGTTGGAATAATTGAGATCTGAAGAACCGCCGCTTGCGAGAACCTGCTGTCGATCGCCGTAAAAGACATTCATGACTGGCCGAGGTTGCAATCACAAGCCTCTTCCACTTCGACCACAATGCCTGCACGCCCTCGCACATCCCGCGTGATAACAATGGTTAGTTTCCTGCATTCCAGCACAGTACCAACTCACTTCATGCAACCGAGTAACCGGCATGCGAGACTCCACAATTCCTCTCCTCCAAGTAAAAGCCCATTTCATTCTCAGAAATTATCATACATAGAATCTAACAATCCCCACCGTACGGACTCCAATTGAACTCTCATCTATCGATGAAAAATTGGAGAAAAGTAGGGCTCCTCTCGGCGAAAGTTACGCTTGTCTTCTATCCAAACAACAAGAACTTTCCACCAGAAGACAACAACAATGGTATCTCTGCTCCTTAACGAAAACCCAAACGAACCAACTAGCCAACCAACTACAGTCTTCAAGTTGGGACCATCTCACTCCCATCGCACCAGACCTGACCAAAACTCCTCGTTGATCACGGTGGCATTGCCTTTCCTGTGTCCACAATACCTGCTGCACCCCTCCCCTCACCACTTGTCCGGGGGCTCCTGGCCGGAGATCCGGGACTAAACCCAGTAGGTGAACCCACTCCCTGCATCCCACTTCCTGGACTTAATGGGATACTCTGCTGCCCCGGCGGCACGTACGGCGGATGCGGCCCTTCCGGCGGAACCGGAGGGGCGTGTTTGATCTCCTTGCGGCCGTTTGCCTTGTAGTAGAGAATGACATCACCACCACCGCGCCATACATGCGCACGTATGGTTGCAAGGGTCATGGTTGGTGAAATGAGCTGTCTTCATGCATTAGCCGTCGGAGATCATGAAAAATGAAGAAGTAAAGGGTAAGTACCTGGTTGTTGCAGTACAACTCGAGATACTCTTCAGGCTTGAGAGCATTTGGATCTGGTTGTTCTGGTTGCGGCTCAATACGTTCAGCGACATAAGCCATGATCTTTCGTGCGCGGAGCATGCGGTTGGCGTTAAGGCGGTTATTCCTGTCCGTTCGCTTTAGCTAGACTTCCTCGGCATCGGCCAGAAGACTCATAAACGTACCCGTCTGACGCGATGGCTGGTAATATGTTCTGGTACGGCTCCAGGATGAATGAAACTTTGACAATCTCCTTGAACGGAATCGTGTTCTGATAGTAAGATAGTCAGCTTGCGCTCAGAGATGCAGATGTATCAGGGAATGGTACCTTCAGCAAAACCTCACCCAGCCATTTTGGCGCAACTTTTTCAATCAGATCCGCCTGCTGACCCAGTGAGCCAACTGTACCCTCGAATAAATCCGCTACGCCACCAGAGTCCGGTCTATCCTCCTGAATAAGAATTGATGTTCCGACCGGTGGTTTCAATACAGGCGTCTCGTTTGCCAGGCTTGGTGTGATGGCAGAAGTGAGATTCTGTGCTCCCTCCTGAAGTTCATCTTCATAGCGGTGCCTAATCGCTTGGATCACACCCAGAAGATTATCCTCGATAACGCGGTCCTCACTTTTCGAAGTTCGTGAATCGGAGTCCTCGGGAGTCTCAACAGGCGTTTCCATAGATGGTTTGCTCGCAGCGTCGGAAGTCGATGTCCGGCCCAGCTTCTTCATGCCACCAAAAGACATTTTGAACTTGCGACCGAACATAGTCCCTTCCTTACCAGAATCCTTCTCACCATCGGTCGGCGACAGTGGTACTTCTTCGCCCGACCTGCGGGGCTGGCTGGCACTGCTTGGGGTAGTCGCGGGCTGTTGCTGCGGGCTCGTGGAAAAGTAGTCTCCAGAAGTTCTCTCCTTGCTTCCGCCTGAAGTCGTCTGCTCAAGTTGCGAGCCTTCCTCGACGGTTGGAGGGAGGTGGCTATTGTTGGTGTGCGCTGGACCGAGTGGCATAGCTCCAGGAGTAGCAACACCGATGGCAAGTCCTGGCGTGGTAACGGGAAGATGGAAACCATTATTCGCCCGTAAAGTGGTTGCGGAAGAGGGCGCGGAACCCTCCTTCCAACCATTCATGTTGGCCTCGGGGATTTCAATTGTGCCAGGCGGCTTGCGTTGCTGCTTCTTTTCCTGCAATAGCTGTTGTCGGAAGGTTTCGTCTCTCTTGATCTCTTCATCAATGAGGTTCGCGAAGAGATATCTTAATATCCACTTCCCGAGATTGACTACAGAAAGTTAGCTCTCGTTCTTTCGTAACTACGAGCCGGACTCACTTCTCTGATCTTCCCTAAAATCGATCGTCTCTTCCAGCTGCAGCTCATCCGCATACATCTCCGCGTCAAAGCAATAGTTTTCCTCAAGCACACACGTCAAGCTACCGGTCCTTGTATCGACAGCGCACCAATGTGCAACAGTCTCTGTAGTATTGACCTCCGGAGCCACATCCTCGAGGTGACGTTTCCCGAAAGACTTGATGGGCGCGCATTTCAGTAAGTCCCACAGCATGGCATCTCCAGCGGTGTCTAGCGTAAGAACCCGCCTCCTGTCATTCAGCAAGAAATGCTTGATCAAACCATTCTGTCCCTCTATGGAGAAATCTGGCAATGATCTCATGGGCGTAGGCCCCTTCGTCTCGTCTTCGACCAAGTCCACCGGCTTTCTCAAACTCGCCGTAGAATGCAAGGTCGAAGATTCCTGGTCACGATCGCGGAAGAGATGGAACGACGCAGCGTTGGACATGCGCAGAAGCGCGCTTCTGGGTATCTTCTCCTGCGGCGGTGCAATCGACATGGGCGGCGGGCTTGTCGGTGAGGTCGGGGAAGGCATCCGCGTACGGGTGGTGGCGGAGCTCAAGCGATGGCTCTTGTACTCAGGCAGCTGGACGTCGGCTTCGGTGTTGACGTCCTGCCAGCGGTTTATGCTGGAGCTTGAAGTAGCGGTCCAGATGTAGTCGCCCGCCACAGCAATCTTGCTGACTCCCTCATGTTCTTGGCATACCGCTACAGACAAGCCCTCATCCATCTCTATGCATCCTCTCACGTCTGTCTTGGCAACGACTCCGGAGCGGTCGCTTGAGTAGAAGACAGACAACTGCGGATGGTCCGAGTAGAGGGACCACACACTGTCGTTGTGCATGGTCAATGTGTACATGCACCTACCCGCCGTCATGGACCACACCTTGACGGTCTGGTCGGACGAGGCAGTCATGATGGTATCACCCTCCTTGGCAATCAAGATATCCCGAATGTTGTCCGTATGTCCCACAAATTTGGTAATGCGCTTGCCGGATCTCGAATCCCAGACCCTGATGATGCTCTCCGGGCCGCCGCTGGCGATCATTGAGTTTGTGGCAGCCATGGCGTAGACAGACCCCTTTGCGGTGCTCTCATCATCACCAACGGCAATCTGCAGGGTCTTGCCAGCGCCGTTGAGGTCCCAAAGGTTTATTTTGCGGTCGAGGCCGCCGGAAGCGACCCAATTGGCGGTAGGGCTGGGGCTCGCGAGGCACTTGACGTAGTCGCTGTGCAGACCGATGGTCTGGGGCGGGACGGCATCTTGGGCGGCGGGGCGCCAGAGCTTGACGCTGATGTCGGACGAAGCGGACACGAGGGCCTCGTTGTTCTGGACGAGGGTGATGTCGTTGATCCAGTGGGTATGCGCCTGCACCTGCTGCCGAAACGTTGTCGCGGGCTTCGGGGCAGGCGGCGCCTCGTCTAGGCCGGCGAGAGAGCCGTAGCCCTCACGTTCCTGGGCAGGGCGGAGGTCGAGGTGCAGGTCCCAGGCGCAGATGACGCCGTCCCTCCCGCCAGAGTAGCTGTTGCGAGCGGCAGGTCAGCAGCGGCGAACGAGGGAGAAGGAGATGACGTACAGGATGGAGTTGTAGGGATCTACAGCGAGGCCATTGACGCCGAGGCGATGGCCGCCGGCAGAGTTGGCGAGAGGCAAGACTGCGATGGGTCAGTGGGTGCTGGTGGGCGTGTAACCGGGCAGGCAAGCAAGGGTCGGTTACCGTATGAGATACGCTTGCGCGCGTTGCGCCCCATCCCACTGCTCGGAGCCGCGCGCAGCGGAGGTGAAGCATGTGGAATCGAAAGCACGCGGTGGAGGCGGAGCTTGCGGAGCTCGCGGGCGCGGGGGTGCGAAGGGGAGAGAGAGAGAGGAAGCTAGGGGATGTGATGGGGGCCGGAGTTGGAGGGCTGGTGTGGTTTGAAGGACGTGGGGATGCGCGACTTTGGAGCTGGGCGGCCGGGCCACTGGCACTGGGCAGGCCTGGCCTGGATGCGGCGCAAGTCGTCGCTAAGCAGCAAGCAGCACACGGCAGCTCGACCGACCGGTGTCTGGCTGAGGGATCGCTTTCCCGGACGCCTGCCAAGCGGGGAAGTCCGCATTCGAGCAAGCAGCCGACACCTTTGCACGTTGTTCTGGAAGACGGCTAATGCAGACGACCCCACGTTCCGTGATGTCAGGGAGACTAAGCCCGCCGATCCGCCTGTCACGGCCCTCACACACACACACACACACACACACACAGCGCCCCATCCTCGCGCCAAAGACTGCAATCAATATTATTCCTGTGCCTGGGCATCGGTAACCGCGCTAGACGCCTGCCCCGCGCATGCAGCATTACTTGCGCAGCTGTCTACGGGAAGACAACCCGGAAGGTGCGACCAAAGCAGAACGAAAGAAGCATGTAACGGACACAGCATAATTTTTACCCGAACCTGTTCCTTTTCCCTCGAACGTGCAAATGCCATCTTGTGCGTCGGAAATCCGGAGTTCTAGCCAAGCCCCTCCAAAATACTGGGTATCGCACGAGTAGCCCCAGGATGATGTAGGCGGGACCGTAACAAGCGCCGTGGCGCTGTAACCGAGAAGAGGAGAGTAATCGAAATGAACAACTACGCCGCCGCTCACCCGCTCAGTAGATCCTTCACACTCATGCCTCTTGATACAGGTGTCGATGCCTTCGAGTTTGCCCCGCTCCACGTTCTCCGGTCATTGTTCAGCATCAGCAACGCCGCCGTCGCCTCATGGTCTTCTCGCGAGTCTGGTTGGGGGCCCAATGCTGGACTCGTCAACGCAAAGCTTTGGTGTCTTGACATGCTCTCCGGCTGGCCAATGACCGAAGGCGATGGAAGAATTGAAGGGGAAGTCGTGCTAGAATGATTTGAGAACCGATGGTTATGATGGCTGGCGGCCATCCCGAAGATGTTCGGTGATGTGATCAGCGAGCTAAGTCGCCTATGGCCGCCATCTGCAGGGAATATAGCCGGAGAGGTATGTGCGGAGAAGTGACCCCGGTCAGTAGGGTATAGGACTGGAGATGTGTTGCTGGACGGCGGGCCGGGATATGACGCCTGTCCAGCCTGTGCATTTGGCGTAGTCGCCGTGGTGGGCGAGACAGCATCCGACATATCTTCATCCTGGTCGTCTGCAGAGTCTTCCTCGCCATCTATTGCGTTCGACGACGTCCACTGCGCCGTTTCCGACACCGGCTGCTTCGGTGACTCGTGTGAATTCTTTGCCCGGTTCGCCGCCTTCAGCTCAGCAACACAGCGCTCAAGGTAACGCATGTATTCGATGCTCGCCTGGGGCATCTTCGTCAGCCAAGTGTTCCTGAAGCTTAATCTTCCGCGTGCATCCAGCCAAGCATACACGAGCATGGGTCACGGGTCTGTGTCAAGAGTATTGCAACGCCCAGCGCAAATGGGTGGTGAGTCAAGTCGAATGGCTCTGTATTGGAGAGGCGGGCAATGTTGTTCGAGTGGTTGATGACGTGTGTGGGACTCACCTGGAGAATCGCAAGCTTGTGCATCTCTTGACCCGCACACGCAGGGATCATATCCTTGAGCACCCCAAATTCCTCGTTCATTTTCGAGCGTCTCCGGCGCTCGATGAGACTATGGGCAGTCTTACGGGCGATCTTCCTCCCTGCTGCCGTGCTGCCGTTGTTTTGCTTCTTCCCGCGGCCTCCAGCAGTCTTGCCTTTCGTCGCAGCTCCAGCTCCCGCACCAGCATCACTTGCTTGTGTCCCCTGCTCTTGCGCGACATTCTTATCTTCTTTTGGCTTCATCTGGATGATTTTCCGCAACCGCGTTGGAGGCGGAGGGAGATTGTAGTCATCCTGCGTCACGACCGAGCCATTGGCAGCGCGTTTCCTCGAATGGGTGGGAGACGTCTGAGTCGCAAGGACTGGAGACTGCTTCGACGGTACTGGAGATGACGGGTGGTAGGAGGAGTCTGAAGCATTGCAAGAGGCGACGCTGGAGGAGCTCACGCTACCTCTGCTGCGATCGCTCAGGGCAGCCGGTGGCAACGCCCATGAGGGATCGTGTGCGACGCCGGAGTCTGTCTTGCCTGGAATGTCCGTCGAGACCGCAGGCGTAGGCGGCAGGGTCGGGCGAGGCATATTAGGTAGAGGAAAGTAGCTCAGCGAAAGAGGCAGTGAGAGAGGCAGCTAACAAGGTGCAAAGAAATAGAATTGCTGCGGACACATCAGGCATATGAACGCGACAGAACCGCTTCGGACGGCATGTCGACGTTCATGTTAAAACTGGTCGCGTGCTCCTAATGATTGGTTTGAGAGCGCGCGCAAGCTGCTGGCCTTCGCCCCGAACCCAGGCCCTGGCACCCTGATGCACGGATGGAGAACGTGAGAGATACTCGCACGCCCATTGGCTACTTGCCGCTAGCTAAGCTCTCCACTACGCCAGAGCCGACCGGTCGCCCTAGGCCGCACGAATCACCACCACTTCAGACAGCCCCTATGAGATGCTCCCCTACATGCTCGTGCTTCGACGATCAATCAAGGACCCTTCTTGATAGATACGAAAAAGGCTCGGGTGCCGAGGAAAATTAGTGCTGATAGATAACCGGGCGGGTATTGCGCCCGCTGTTGCTGTCTAATTCCACAGTCTGCATGTCCCATCCGCTCCAGCACTCATGCACCACGGCTGCCGCGGGTGCCAGTCCACATCCAACACCCCCAATTCTTTCTTGACCTGGTGACCTCGGAGAACCTTAAGCGGCACTATCGTCGCGTTCTCCATCAAGTCGCCTACCACCTTTCCATGGAAAATCTGCAAGCTGCCATCATCGCTAGCATCCGCGAACAGGGGCAGTCCGCCCTGGTGGAAACGCACCGAGCGGATTGCCTTTTTGTGGTAGCGCAGCGTCTTGTACGGCTTATTGGACAAGTCGAGATCGTGCCAGAGCAACCGCTTGTCATAAGAACCTACGATGAGGTTATCGCCGCCAGGATGCACGTCAAAAGACGAAATCCACCGAGCGCCGGGTTGCAGGATCTTGAGGAGCTCCTGCTTCGCCAGGTCGTAGCTACGGATCGTTCGCTGCGTGGCGACGAAGAAGATCGGCTTCGAGGGGTGAAATTGTGCAGTTTGAGCCAATCCCTTCAGCTTGCGGAACGGAAGTTGCGTCAGGTGCTTCGACAGAGTGTGGATTGCCACCGCGCTACTTTGACCCTGCGGGGAAACAGTTGCGAAATATTCTCCACGCCTGTGCCAGTTGATCACCTTCACCGTGGATCGAACGGTAGCCTGCACCAGCACTCCCTGCTCTTCGAGACGGGCTCCGGGCCGACTCCACTTAGCGGGCGGTGCTTTCGGCGCGCCATCTACGGTGGTATGCTTTGAAGGATTTGTTGCAGCGTACCCCCAGCCCGCGTCAAGCACCTCACGGCTAGCTTGCTCAACTTCCGGCGTAACAATTGAGAGGCCGTATGGCACCATCAGGTAAACGCTCTCACCAGCTGCTGCGGCAAGGATAATAGCATCTTGGCCAGGACGCCATCTAACAACATTGACTGCTTCGTCGTCGGAGACCTTCGCGCTCCATTCTTGCCTCCCAGTGAGGATGTTCCAGATCTTGACACAGCCATCGTCTCCGCCACTTGCAACGAAACGACCACTTGGATCCACGGCCAGACTGCGCACACGGCCATCGTGCCCACGGAAAACTGTTGCACAAGTCGTGGGGAAGGGTCTGAGTTCGTCCGGACTAGGCAATTTCGGCAGTAGCGATTCGGGGTCAATGTTGAGCTTGCTCCTCCTCACACGAGGCGCAAGGTAAAGATCCAGACACCTTTCAAATTTCTCCTTGACAAACCGGTCATACCCAGGAACCTTTCGCAGAGCGCCAAAGTCATTTGGCAAGTACTCACGCTCTCGGTCTTCCTCATCCTGCGCTTCCCATAACTCCTTCTCCTTTTTACCCGGCAAATACTCCGGCGGTGGGTGGTAGCTTTCGTCGTGGACCGGGGGTGGAAGCTTGGGCGCAGGGATATGCATGGAATGTGCTGGTCTTGGCGCCTCATCTGCCCAGAGATCGTACTTCTTGACAGTGGGATCCTCCTCTTCCCTTTCCTCTGGTGGTCTATAAGGCTGTATCCGTCCTTCCTTGATAGCCTTCACAATCTTCATTACGCGCTTTGCCTCATGCTTTGAGGGGACGAAGCGCCTCTTGGGCTCAGGTGCAGCACTCAGCGGCATGATCTCTTCCTTGCCCGTGAAGTATTCAATCATGTCCGGGTAGGGGTCATACCCGTCGGCCGGGGCTTCGTTGCGCGTGACTTGCTTCAAGACCTCCAATTCCTCGCGGCTAAGCTGCAGAGGCTTGCCAGTCGCTGGGTCCGTCAGACCAGTCCATCCCTTGGGTATATCTATGCTGTCAAGCAAAGCATCCAATGCCTCGCCCTTTGCTGGGCGCATGATCTTCTTGCCGTTGATGTCATAGCCAATATGAGGATACGAGTCGTAGAAGGAGAGCGGGATATCTCCAATTGTGTTCTTCTGGCCGCCTTGCGCATCCGAGTCGTCGGAGTCGTATCCTGCCTGGATCTCTTGGTAGATGTAACGAGGGTTGCCGTTTGCGTCCGTTGTAACCTTGTAATTCTTTTCGAGCTTCTCAAATCCGTACTCTGGGGAGGCTGATCGCATGCGAAGATCTTGCTCGGCATGTTCCCATGCGGTACTTCCATGGAGGTCGTCTCCTTTCACCCTCAAATTTCTGATCTGGTCGCGGATATCTTCTTCGTCCTCAGAAGAAGGGATTTCGTCGCTGTCCAATTCCTCGTCCTCTTCTTCCTCATCCTCTTCCTCCTTCTCATCCTCCTCTTCTTCGCTGCCGTCCTCCGTTTCACTCATGCTGTCGTCGGTTTCGTCTTCGCTCTGGGACAAAATCCCTTCAAGCTTGCCGCCCTGGAATTCGTCACCAGAAGGCGCATCGTCGGGTGGAGAGACGTCGCGCGTGACGGCCTTGCGCTTTCTGCCTTGTGCAATCGAGGGCATGATTGCGGGTGCGGCGTGGGGACCTCGTACACAAGTAATGGAGAAGTGCGCAAAAAGTTTGGCATGAGCTAGGGCAACATTTTGCTTATCGGCTTATCGAGGAGCCGGCGAAGCTTCGGGCCGCTGATTCACTAGTGCACGGCGGCGGTGCTCCTCACAACTTCTTGCTCCCGCGTCACTTGGCCTGCCAGTTGCCGCCTCCACTGTTCTTACGGGTCCCCCCTCCTCTCGTGGTTCCCACGACAACACCGCACCATCAACGCTATCGTGCCCGCTGCTCAGATCAATCCTACAGCACCCGTACGGCTCACAGTGCCTCCGGGCTTGTTGCCATGGCTCGGCCTTCCACTCGCTCACCAACTCCCGTAGGTTCGCACAAGTACCGCCGCCACGACGATCGGTACTCCGCCAGAGGCGACTCTTACCGCGATCGCCGGCGCTCACGAAGCCCTCCTGTAAGTGCATGTTGCTCTCAAATACCCCCACGATAAGACTGACCTGAAGCAACAGAGGCGCGACCGTGACCGCGACCGCGACTACTATGACCCCCCGCGTCGTGACCGCTCCCGAGACCGTCGCTATGGCGGTCGCGACGACCGTAGCTACCGCCCCCACCGCGACCGCTCCCGTGACAGAAAGCGCTCGCGCGATCGCTCGCCCCCTCGCGACCACCGCCGCCGTGACGATTCCCGCGATCGGGTGAGGAGGCGTCGTGACGATTCTGCAGACTCGAGGCGCACTACCAAACGGGACCCCAGCCCTGCTAGATCCAAGGAAGCTACCAAGTCTTCAGATGTGAGTTCTGGCCCTTCCCCCACGCTCATGCCTATGAAGATGCTGAATGTCCAGGTTCCCCCTTCCTCCGCCTCTGTCGATGCTCAGGCGCCGGAAGCCGAGAGCGCCGAAGCTCGAAAGCAAGCCGAGCGACTAAAAAGAGCACAACTATGGAAGGCGAAGATTGAGGCGCAGAAGAAGGAGCAGGAGTTGAAAGGAGGAGCTCGCGAGATCCTTGAAGCTATGGACAAGAAGAACGTGTCATCTCCGACAGCAGTTGCTTCACCTCAGTCGCCTGCGCCCGCACCAGCACCGGACAGTGCGACAGCATCTCCTAAGCAGTCATATGCCGGAAAGTTTGACCCCAAGGCCATTGCAAAGAAGGCCGCTACCTCAGCTACCAATGGTGCGAATGCTCTAGGTGGAGACGTGGCCATCCCATCCATGAAAGTTCCTGTCACAACCAACGGAGGAAGCCAATCCAGGCCTGGATCTATACTCAAGGCCTCTGGTAATGTCAGCGGTTTTGGTTTCGGTGCCCGCTCAGCTGACGCTGAGAAGACTGGTGCAAAGAGGGCGCTTGATCTGGAGGATGAACAGTCGACACGAAAAAGGCTTGAGAAGCTCCCTACCCCGGATATCGATGACGCTGCGGATCCGAACAACGGAGATCAGCAAGTTGATGGTGCTGACGACTCCGGTGATGACGACACAGGCATGGCGGAGGGTGGAACGGAAGAGGAGCAGGCTGCTGCAGCTCGTGCTGCTGCGGAAAAGCGCGAGGAACGTATGCAGCTTGTCACCGACCCCGACACAGACGCTAAGATGATCGACGCACCTCAGACTGATCAAGTCGACGCCACTGCCCAGGAGGATGTTGAAGAGCCCGATCCCTTGGACGCTTTCATGTCGGACTTGAACTCGATTGCTGCGCCTAAAAAGGCTCCGAAAACAATGTCCAAGACTGGCCAGAAGGAGCCCGTAGCCCTTTACAGCGATGATGAAGATCTCAGGGAAGCCGCCGCTGAATCTGATCCGGAAGATGTTCTCGCAATGGCGACCAAGAAGAAGGCAAAGTCCACTATCGGCCAAGTGGATCATAGTAAGATGAACTACCAAGATGTTCGATTCAACTTCTACACTGAGCCGCAAGAACTAGCCGAGATGGATGAGGATGCAGTTTCTAGCCTCCGTTTTGAGAAGGACGGTATCAATGTTTTGGGCCGCAATGTGCCAAAGCCTGTTTCGGCTTTCGCACAGTGCGGACTTGGCCTCAAGACCTTGGACGTGTTGAGGAGCTTGCAGTTCTCCGAGCCAACTTCCATTCAGTCGCAGGCCATTCCCACGATCATGTCTGGTAGAGACTTGATCGCCGTCGCCAAGACTGGTTCTGGCAAAACCCTCGCTTTTCTTCTGCCCATGTTCCGCCACATTATGGACCAGGATCCACTGAAGCCCATGGACGGCCCTATCGCTGTGATCATGGCTCCGACTCGTGAGCTGGCTTCTCAGATTTTGAAGGAGGCTCGGCCATTCGCCAAATCTCTATGCCTTCGGGCAGTTGTCTGTGGCGGAGGCGCCCCAATCAAGGATCAGATTGCCGAACTCAAGAAAGGAGCAGAGATCATCATTGCCACCCCAGGTCGTCTCATTGAGCTTCTCGGAGCCAACGGTGGTCGCGTTACCAACTTAGCCCGCGTAACTTACGTGGTCCTTGATGAGGCAGACCGTATGTTCGACTTGGGTTTCAAACCCCAGATCGCCAGGATTTTACAGAACATCCGCCCGAAACGGCAAACAGTCCTGTTCAGTGCCACATTTCCTGCCGCGATGGAGGCCATTGCCAAAGAACACCTCAACGACCCCGTCACTGTCACCGTTGGTGGAAGGTCTAGTGTACCGCCTGAAGTCACCCAAGTCATTGAGGTTGTCGAAGAAGAGGACAAGTTTAATCGCTTGCTCGGTATTCTTGGTGATTTTTACGATAAGGAAGACGACGCACGGTATGCTTTAAGCCCTCCCATTTACGTGCGAGCACTGCTGACATTTAATAGTACCTTGATCTTCGTGAAGACCCAGCAAACGGCTGAGAAACTCCTTGACCTCCTTCTGAAAAAGTACTATAGCTGTGATTCCATCCACGGCGCAAAAGATCAACACGACCGAGACTCGGCCCTGGCCGATTTCAAGAGGGGCGCCATTCCTATTCTCATTGGAACAAGTGTCGCCGCTCGCGGACTCGATGTGAAGCAGCTCAAGCTGGTCATCAACTATGACGCTCCTGATCATGTGGAAGACTATGTCCATCGTGCAGGCCGGACGGGCCGCGCTGGGAACAAGGGTACAGCTATCACATTCATCCGACCGCGCCAAGGCCTGGTTGCAAAGGAAATCGCCAAAGCTTTCGCTTTTGCTAACCTCCCGGTTCCCGAGAACCTTCAGGCCATCGCGGACAAGGTCAAGTCTAGGTCCAACATGAGCAGGCATGGTTTCATGGGCAGGTCTCTCGAACATTATGATCAGCGCAACGAGGCCGCCAAGAAGGCTATGAAGAGCAAGTACAAGATGGATGATGACGATGAGGAAGAGGCGGAAGAGGCGGAGGTCGCTGCACCCGTTGTTCAGGCTAGGAATGAGGGGATTGCGAAGCCTGCAACAACTCCGACGGAATCCAAACCTGCTACAGGTGCTAAAGGTTTCGATTTCCCTACGAACTTCAAGGTGTACAAGACAGAGCAACCAGAAGCAAACGCTTCGAAGACGAAGTCCAACGATCCCCTCGAGCGTGTGCGCGCTGCAGCCAGCAAGATCGACGGTCGTCTCACCCAGCGCAACCAGCTTCGTCCCGGCCAGCCGATCGACAACAAGGGACCCGATGCCGGCGCTTACCACGCGACTTTGGAGATCAACGATTACCCTCAGAAGGCACGCTGGGCCGTAACCAACCGCACCAACGTTGCAAAGATCCTGGAAGCCACCGGTACTTCGATTACAACAAAGGGAAACTACTATGGCAAGGATGTGCCGGTCAAGGATAATCAACCGAAACTCTACATTCTGGTGGAAGGCGACACGGAAATTCAAGTTCAGAACGCTATGAGGGAGTTGACGCGTTTGCTCAAGGAAGCCACACTCACCGCTTCGGAGAACGAGTCACGTGGTGCGCCTGGAAAATACGCCGTGGTTTAGAAGAGGTAATGCAGCAGACAAACCCCCGATTCAATGAAGTCCATTGATACCATCAGGCTGCTACGCTGACGTCTAAGTTTCTTCAAGGCTTTATTGTGTGGATGATGACCGCCGAGTTTCGAGTACAGATGGCCAGAATCCCGCATTTCCCAGCAGTATCAAGCCCGCCCCCCAGCGTAATCCTCACCACTCAGCGTCCCAAGCCCGGCATCAGTTACAAGCCCTACGAAGGGTTGGCATATCGTATCCTGATTAATAATATGGATCTCCGAAGTCAGGGTGGTTGTGCGGCACCTGACTAAAACAGGATGCGGCTCATAGGCCGTCAGCATGTTTGTACTTCTAAATGTGCGAGGATTCTGTAGATAGACTCCGCGTAGCGAAGTAATTAATTATACATTCTTAGCAATGACCTTGATGCGTGAGCTTGAGTTGATGTGATTGCGCACTGTAGGGGGCGAAAGGTCCAGGAAGCGCTAAGCTTCTCCCTTGGCTGCTGCAAGGGCAAACAAAGGGTATCTAAAATCCTGCCAACACGGTGATCTGTGCCGGCCCTCCCATGTCAAATGACGACAGTTATATCCAGATCCCTCCCACTTCCCTAAACCATCGAGGCTCCTGCTGTGCGGAATGAGTAGGAGGTTGAAGCAGCCACCCGGACGAAGATTACGTGGCATATATCCGCGAGACTAGTTCAGCTCTCCAATATTGCTGGCGAATCCAAAGCCCTTCCCGCGGCTGGCGTATATATAACCGGATTTATAGCTAGCCTTTCAATTCCAGGCTCTCGCATTCGCCATTTCATCCGCATCCCGGGCTCTGCGTTCGGCATAACTGGCCTCTGCCAACGCTGCGCGGTCGGTGAGCTTTTGGTTCCTGGTCGTCTTTGCCTTGTTGCTAGCGGCGCGTTCCTATTCAAGACACATGTTAGCATTACGAACAGCTCATAAGCTGAGAGCGAGGGCACCTCGGCAGCTTTGGCGGCCGCACTTCGAGGGTCGTCCTCTCCGCTTCCGCCAGGCCCTCCCAGGGTTCTGCCATTCCCCTGCAGCGGGCTCTTCTTCGTGGCAGGTATAGATGCGCGGGCGTTGTCAGAGGGAGGCGGAGCGGAACCCAGGGTGCGGCCGGGCCCGGCGAAGTTGTCGTCCTTGGACTGTTTGCCGCAGAGGTTTCCCATCGTACTATAACAGAGTCGCTAATGGGTGGAGGATTCAAGATAGCGAGGGAGGCAGTCAAGAGCAGGGCACCTCGCGGTGAAGTACAGCAACGCGGTGAGCGCTGCGCCTCGGGGGCGTTGTCTTGGCTGCGGCACTGGCTAGCTGGGCAGCGATCATCGGAATGACGCGCGGGCGCGGGGCAGCAGAGGCCATGGCCGAGCGCGCGTGAGAGGTGGGGGCAGGAATTCTGGGCGCAGAGGCGCTGCTGAGTAAAGATTCGCCATGGATTCGCTGGTCTCACGCCTCGCAAACCACCATCGCGCTCGCACCCGTCGCTCTGCCCTAGGCGCCCGCGTTCGCCGTACCGCGCGTGTAGTCCGCTCAGTCGCCTCGAAGATCGCCTGCCAGCCGCCTCCGCACGGTCTCCGCTCCATACTGCGGAAAAAGGGCGGCAGCGCGAGGCTGTGAGGTAAGTTTTCCGAATTTCGTGTTCTCGACACCTTGATGGCCCCGGTCCGCCCAGCTCTTAACGGAGCCTGTTCCACCGCACGACATCATCGCATGCGCAGATAACAGGAGCAGTGCCTTCGAGTCTCCGCTAACATGGCTGCAGAGCCGAGATTACTTCCTTTTGTCAGGACCCCCTCCGAAGCAATGCGCTCGCCCTCGCCTCTGGCCGGCTCAAAGCGTGACTCCAACGGCGAGGTCCGGGAGGCGAGGACGTGGAAGCGCCATATGATCGAGAACTTCGGCTGCGAGATCGAGACGGGAGAATGCCATCGCCCCATCTGTGTCAACCCACAGCATTTGTTGGTCAATGGCGACACCCACGACGACCTCCACCGGCACAAGGCCTGCCTGGTCATCTCCTCCCACCATGACAGCCCGGCATCAAGCCGGCACCTCCTACCTCTGACTACCGGAGTCGCCGATATCTGCAAAGAGAGCTCCTGTCATGTTGCCGCCCCTCACTCCGCCTCGGACACTCGTTGCGAGGGTATGTTCTGGGATTCGTGTTCCCCCACTTGCTCAGGAGACGAGGCTTGCCCCATGCCGGATGTATGCGCGGATCCAGATTGCGACCTGCAGGACGTGTGCTGGGACAATCTTTGCACCCAGGTTGAATGCACTGCCGAGCCGTGCCCTGACGGCTTGTGTCTGGTGGATGAGGTCTGTTACAAGGAGCCATGCCCCAGAGCCAGTTCCTGCGAACAGACCCAAAACTGCGCACCCCATTTCGGAGAGCGCATTGACCCTGACATGTACGACCAAAATTTTGGCCCGGCATGTCAAAACACAAGCAATCAGCACTTGTGTCAAGAGCTAGAGAATTGGATCGCCGCCAACGGTGGCACCACTTCAAATGCCGGCCAACCTTTCCGGCACTGCTATAACGCTCATGGCCAAGGAAACTGTCACTGTAGCCTGCCACAATACCACTCGAGCGGCCACTGCAGTCACCCCCACACACCGTGTTACTCTCTCACTAACTCAATGGGTCGACACGGATGGTCAAGTCTCGATGAGCTTAGCCGCTTGGCGCAGCTAAACGAGCACATGCCCAACTGCACATTCCCACATGATGCAGCTGGCTCATCCCAGTGTACCTCGACGCATACCTTAGGCGACTCTTCAATTGATCGTGGAAGTTTATCCGGAAGCGGTGTGTCCTCCCCTGATCCCCATCTCCCCTTCCGCCCACACCAGCAACAGAATCTCTCCGACTTCTTCAATCCTTCGGATCTCAGGGAGATGGGCTTCAGGGCGGTGGACGTATATCCAGAGCCCCCGTCCAAGAAATTTCGAGAGATGGCCCGTTCGGAAAACGCTTCAAGTACGTTATTCCAATCAAGTGATATTCTTCCAGACTTTGGAGTCGCCCAGTCCGTCGAAGAGACCGATCATATCTGTCTCTGGCAGGTGGATCTGAAAGCGGTAGATGGAGCGCCCAGTATGTGCAATAAGAAGTTCTCTTCTGCGAAAGACCTGGCAGATCACATGAAAGAAGAGCATACGGAGGGCGTGGGTGGCAAGTATTGCTGTCAGTGGCACGGATGTACCTCGAGCACCGACTTCAAGCAATCCGGCAAATTGGCAAGGCATTTTGCCATTCACTCAAAATGTAAGGCTTACATAATCTTGGCGTTACTCAGTACTAAGCGCAAGTAGACAAGAAATTCCAGTGCAAGTATTGCGACAAAAGTTTCAACACAGCGCAGACGCTGGAGAACCATCATAACACGCATACTGGCGAGCGTCCTCACGCATGCCATTACGAAGGCTGTACATATGCAGCCGCAACAGCAACCCAACTCAAAGGCCACATTCAAGGCACCCATCTCAAGGAGAAGAGATTCCAGTGCAAGCTATGCGACTTTTGTTGCACCGACTCATCGAACCTTACAAAGCATGAAAACGGCGTTCATGGCCGCAAGGAGTACAGGTGTCCGCATCCTGGCTGCACCGCCCCCGTCACTGGCGAATGGAGTGTCATCCGCAAGCACCTCAAAGAGTCGGGCCACTGCCCTGAATTGCTGGAAAGCAACTCGCAGGCGCAGAAGAAATTCAAGAAAGCGGCGGTGGTCAAAGATCAGTCGGGAGTAATGGCCAACGGACGGAGGGCACCCATCTCCAGGAACCGGACTAAACGCAGTGAGACGGCAGAACAGAAGGTGAAGAGTGAATCGGTGGAACCTATTACTGCATGATGGCAGTCAAGAGTGGTTGCGGTGACCTGAGGAGAGCGTTGCGTTTATCTAATAAGAGGCCCCTCATTGGAGCACAGGATTTGTTCATGTTTGCTGGCGGAAAGACCCAGCTCACGAGCACACTTGGGAGTTATGATATGTTGACTGCCGCGGAATTTGGAAAAAAAAAAAAAGGTACGACAACATGAAGCTCCGTTCTCATTAGATTATTTATACCCCAGAGATAGGATAATAATCAATTCTCAATAACCTGAGGACAGTAGTTCTCGCTTTGGCCTGCATTCGGATCGAAGACATCCTTGCATTGGAAGGTGGGGTCAGTGTGGAGGCAGTAATAGAACCCGGGATTTGTTTTGTCCCACGCATAGGCAACACCGATAGCCACACCAGTAGGGTTGCCATCTATGATCACATCTTGCTGCCAAGGGCGAACAGACGGCGTTAGCATCACGGCTCAACGTAGATAGTGGTAAAGAAATGGAAGGCTTACAATGTAGTATGGGAGACGAATGTTCGAGCATAGTCCGGACGCGATATTAGCGGCCGATTTTTCATAGACGGTGCCTTCCTTTGCGCGGCGAGCTGTCTCTTCGAGCTTATTCTGGGGAATTTCGACGCCACCAGGGCAGACAATCTTTTTGGGAAACTTGCAATAGAAATACGCGGAAACGGGGGCGGCAAGCCAGGAAGTGAGGCCAAGGACGGTGAGAAGGGTTCTTGAGGTGGTGACTCTCATTTCGTGGATCCTGATTGTGAATTTCTCTTGTTGGATAATAAGGTACGGGCGTGTGTGCGTTGCTGAACGAGAAGTGATGTGAGAAGGAAAGAGGGATGAATTTATACTGCGGTGAGACTGTTCGCTGATGCCTCTTCTCCTCACTTTCAACCTCGGCTTACCGTCGGAAGTCCCAAGAGCCTTTTTTTTTCAAATTTAAAATTTCCAAAGATAGGTACAAGACGGGAGAAGTGCTCGCGCGGGAAGTTGCGTTGCCGGCCAGTGGAGAAGTCTAAAAGTGGACAAGGCGATGGGCTCGTGAAGCTTAACTTTACACTGACTATAGATAGACGCACACCATGGGATCTCGGATGCATAGAGCCTCTCCGGGATATGGCGGATGTCAGTGCACAGAGGGACGGAACGGCAGTTTCCAGATCTTTGGGAAAGGCTGGAGGGTGAATCTGGTGAATGTCAAAGTCGTGGCCGGCGGGATCCAGACGCACGTGACCGATGCCGATGTTCGCTTGAAGGCCTGGCTGCACCACCAAACCTACTGGGCCGCCGCCGACTTGTGGCCCCGCGCCCGCTATCATCAACCTGCTATCTGCCACGATATCCACACGACTCCCTCCAGAACAACGCATCTTCCACGCGCACCTTCCGCCGACCCCGCACGCGCGATTGATGGCAGCGGCCTCATGATCCGCGTCTTACCGCACCCAACCTGAGCCCGCCGCCATCTCCCACCGTCAGGCACCGTGCCTGGCCATTTCATAACCGCCCAACCCTCGACCCCGCGGCCGCCAGCCTCCCGCCCGCACCATGTCTTCGTCCTCGCAGGTCGCCGAATCTTGGATAACATCCTTTTGCAACCTGCTCGGCCACGAGTACTTCGCCGAAGTCTCCGAAGACTTCATCGAGGATGACTTCAACCTGACCGGCCTGCAGTCGCAGGTCCCCATGTACAAGGAGGCCCTGGAGATGATTCTGGACGTCGAGCCCGAGGAGGATGAGGATGACGAAGACGAGGAGGAAGACGATGATGACGACGACGAGATCTTGGGCGACGAGAAACCCGTCGGCTACCGTCGCAGCGAGCGTCGTCATCTGCGCATGGCCTCCGACCTCAGCGTGATAGAGAGCAGTGCCGAGCTACTGTACGGCCTGATACACCAGCGCTACATCACCTCGCGCCCGGGCATCCAACAGATGGCCGAAAAGTACGAGCTGCAACACTTTGGTGTGTGCCCGCGTGTGCATTGCAACGGTGCCAAGGTACTGCCCGTGGGCTGCAGCGACACTCCTGGCCAGGAAACTGTGAAGCTGTTCTGCCCGAGCTGCCTCGACGTCTACACCCCGCCGAACTCGCGATTCCAGACCGTCGATGGCGCCTTCTTTGGAACTACCTTCGGCTGCCTCTTCTTCATGACCTTCCCTGAGCTGGAGATTGGTGCCCCGCGCCTGGATCGCCAGCAGCGTGACGACCACCACCTCATCCAGGATTCATCCAGTCAGGCGTCCAAGTCTCGCACCGCCTCATCTTCCTCGCTCGCCCCCGGCGGCTTGCCCCCGCAACCTTCCACCATCAACGGCATCGCACCTTCAAACCTTGCGCCTGGCCTTGGCGACGGCAGTATCTACGAACCTCGCATCTACGGTTTCCGCGTTAGCGAGCGCTCGCGCAGTGGGCCTCGCATGAAATGGCTGCGCATGCGGCCTGCCGACGTCAATGAGCTGGACGAAGCGCGCCTTTTTCACGAGAAGCGCAGGGAGATGGTGGAAGACATAGACGAGGAGGATGAGGAGGGAGAGGACAGCACCATGATGGATGCGGCTGCGGAGGGCGTGCCCGTCGCCTCTACACCCAGGAAGAAAGCCGTCGCAAGGAGAAGACGGACCGCAAATGGAAGCGCGGTAACGGC
Source organism: Macrophomina pseudophaseolina (assembly GCA_022204955.1). NCBI lineage: Eukaryota > Fungi > Ascomycota > Dothideomycetes > Botryosphaeriales > Botryosphaeriaceae > Macrophomina > Macrophomina pseudophaseolina. Next base: position 40,322 of record JAJJID010000073.1, read on the forward strand.
AGGTGGGAGAGGGAGCCCGATGGATACCAATGGTGTGGGTGAAGGTGGCTGATTCTTTGGTTGGTGAATAGGATAAACGCAAGCGTCATGACACGGACAGGGGAATGATTCGCTGGTGATTACGACGATCATGGAATGGAGAAAGGGAAGGGAACCTATGGAAATGATACGGTGCTGGAGAAAAGGGGGGTTTGTTGTCTTTTTGGCTTATTTTCACAGCCCAGCGGCTGGGCTCTTCTTTTCGTCTTTTCTTCTCTCTTGCTCTTATCTCTCACACCCCGATGCTCCACGCGGAAATGGGATTTTCTTTCGGGGAAACCCTTACTACGTGTCTTACGTTTGAAAGAAGCGACGGAACTCTTTTTTCCTGTTTTTTCCCTTTCCAACCTGTAAGCATGACGGCTGCATCATGGCGTTATTCTCTTGTTTCCCCTTTCCCTCCTCCCTCTTTCTCGATCTTGAAGAAACACTTGTTCACCTCTTTGCTCCCCCCTTGCTCAACCTTACTAACGCCCGAGAATATCACATCCCCACCCATACCGCACTATATCAGACAAAGAGAGAGAAATCATATGTTTTTAACACTCATTGCTGTTCCCGGGACTGTGCGGCGTTTTGATCAGCCAGTGTTGCAGTTGGTGTCACCGACTTGAATTCTGGCATCAGGAGGCTGGCTGTTGCCCGTAAGTCTGCAATTCAGGTATGGATATTCAGGTGCTGACTACAGAATAGCGAGACAGGCTAGGCTACGCATGAGCTTGTGCATGACTTACCACAGTATATATGCTATGTAAGCTGATTGGTGTACGGAGGCTGCTCTACTGAATATATGAAAGAAGGTGTGTATAACCATCGACCGGAACGATGGACCGTACCCGCCGTCTTATTCTTCTTCCTGGGGAAACATGGGCGAACAGAATGAAGACACCGTTTTATGACCTCTGCATAACAAGTGCCCCCGCACTCCTGACCGAAACTCTTGCGGACAATGATGAATGGAATCGCACTCCCAAGCAAATGCCTGCTCGTGAGGATCCCCCCTAACATCGCCTCCAACCTCGACCAAACATGAGAAAATAACGGGTGAACGACTGATCTGCAAAACTTCACTGACCATCGCCAGGCCGGCAGTTCCGACATGGGCATGGATTGCACATCTGTGACTTCTCAGTTAGATTTGTGTGGCAGATCTTCCTCGTGTGACATCCAGAGGCGTGGTGCCATAAATTCAGGTACGGGTTTATGAGCAAGCTCCAGTAGCTCCGCCGCCATGCTGGAACACTGATGGTCACAATGCTTTGCCAAGGCAGCCATGAGGCTCCTGGCTCCACGCTCTGCCCGTTCACTTTGATCCTTCATCCTTCTCCCGATCTGAATCCTGCCATCCGCATGCCGCACAGTCGCGTCTGCCTTCCGCAGCATCTTGCCCACTTCGAACGGATTCCGCATGGAGGCTTTCTTCGCTTGTTTGGTCTATTGAGTCTCTCAGTAGCGTTGAGCACTCTGATTAGCGGTCCTGGCGGCTTTTGATTGGCGGGTCAATGGTAGGCCAAGAACACGTATGATAGCCGCCAATCAGCCAAGCTAAGCCGACAAGAGTCCTTAACGTCTCTTAACCGCAACTAGCACGTCACAGCGTAACTTTCGTAAGGGGATCGAGCCTTTTTTTGGTCTGCGAGTTGATTGGATCAGCCCTGCTTCCAGGTTCAGCCCGCACTTTAACTTTTCAGGTGTCGTGGCTGACAGCTATGATATTGCTTTTCCCGTAACCGAATCCGCTCGGTTGCTGTTGATTGGTCTCGGCTCAATGATCGCCTTTGCTGTATGATGAAATCAAAAGAGGCAGCCGGGCTAAACAATACATACTTTGAACGGGTTCTCTGCTAAGTACAGTCTGAGCGATAGGGTAGCTCTAGCAGATGCAACAAGCTTGTGGGTTTATTTTTGGGGTCGAAACGACGGGTAGAAAACTATCCAAGCTGGAGTCTTATAATATCAACAATCACACTTGCAGCGTTCACAGATCTCCCTTCGCATCTTCGTGCTATTTACCATGGGGAAATCTTCGCAAAATTCAAGTGAGACGGTCCTTTCGGAGACTGAGAGTTTCGAATTGTCAGCACCTCCGATACCCAATCTGCCACCCAATGGCGGGCTGCAGGCTTGGCTACAAGTATTGGGTGCGCATCTTCTTTTCTTCAGCTCTTCGTAAGATGCATACCGATTCTTTTGATTTACTGCAAGTACTCACGGTATTCAGGGGCATTGTCAGTGCCTTCGGGGCGTTCCAGACATTTTATGAGTCGCATTATCTGACATCTAGTTCACCATCCGCAATATCGTGGATAGGGACCATCCAAGGCTTCCTGCTCATTGTAAGTATCCTCAACAAGCGCACCTTCAACTTACTGAAATTGGCAGGTCATTGGTGTTTTTACCGGGCCTGTTTACGATTCCGGCTACCTTCGCACACTTATCATTACAGGAGCTTTCTTGATAACCCTTGGGCTTGTCATGGCCAGCGTATCCACGGAATACTATCAAATATTTCTTTCCCTTGGCATCTGTACCGGTCTTGGCTGTGGCTGTCTCTTCATCCCAAGTGTGGCCGTCGCCGCAACATACTTCAGCAGTAAAAGAGCCATCGCCACAGGCCTTGCCGCAGCGGGTGGAAGTATTGGAGGCATCGTCTTCCCAATCATCTTTCGACTTCTTACTGAAGAAGTTGGTTACGGATGGGCGACCCGGGTTATGGCGTTCATCGTACTGACCACTCTATCCGTCTCGCTCCTTGTGCTGCGGCCGCGCGCTCTGCCAACCAAGAAGCGCGCCCTAGTCGACACTGGAGCCCTTCAAGACATCCCTTTTATTCTTTTCACTTTCGCCCTCTTCTTCATGTTCATCGGTCTCTACGTCCCTTTCTTTTATATTCCCAGCTTTGCACGAGCTCGTCTAGGCAGCACCATCTCCGGCAATTTCTCTTTCTTTATCCTCTCCATCATGAACGCTTCCTCCGTCCTCGGTCGCATCATACCCAATCTCCTAGCAGATCGCTTCGGTTCATTCAGCATTCTCATCCCATCCACGCTCATCACCTCCGCTCTTGCATTTGCTTGGATTGGTATCGACAGCGTCGCTAGCGTCGTCGTGTTCTGCGTGCTCTACGGATTCTTTTCCGGTGCCATAGTGTCACTTCCGGGTACGGCAATCGTTATGTTCTGTCCTGACTTGAGCACCATTGGAACGCGCATGGGCATGTCCTTCGGCTTTGCCGGATTTGGCCTTCTGATCGGCAGTCCGATTGGTGGGCGGTTGCTCCAGGCTGAAGAGGATTATAGCGGCCTTCAGGCGTGGAGTGGAGCTACTCTAGCGGGCAGTTGTATGATATTGTCCCTAGCGTTGCTCATGCATTCCCGCGCATTGAAGGCTTGAGGGTCATGAGGGCCTTGCCTGGCGTACCTGCTGCTCGAGGACCACCATGGCGCGGTGGGGGGCGCGCGCTGCGGCCGGGGAGACTGTACCGCGCTCAAAAGAGGGAGGGTGCGCCCTGCTCGTACGGTTTGTGCGGGTGAAGGGGTACCGGACGCTGGGTGTCGTGCGGGATACGTTCGTGTTTGCGGAGGGAGGTGCGGGTGGCGCCGCAGCGGCGAGGCCTTACGCAGTCCACAAAGAGACATAGCTCGCGGCGCGCAAAGTTTTACTCGTGCCGATGCTTGGTGCTGTGCTTGGTTATGGTGGTGAGCGGGTCACAGAGTTGCTGGCAGCCGGTGTAACATTTGTGACGTAGGGGTTTATGGGCGCGGCGGACGGATCGGAGATACGAATAACACCATAAATGCCTTTATAAGAGCATATCGTTCTTAGGAACTTTCGGTTGTCGGAGGCGCTGGCCCATAGGCCAAAAGGTGATGCTAAGCGGGAAGGATGGCACTATTGAAAAAGATGGTCAACAAAAGCTCTTGAACAAGCTTCCGCGAGGATAGTCAGAGTAAGGAAGCAAGTCTTTATACATAACAAATCATGGGTGATGGGCGAGAAATGATACTTGAGTTCTGTTCGGACAGGTAATTTGCGAGGGCGAGACTGTGGAGGTATTTTTCTTTTTTTCGCCTATAGGTTCGGCGGTCAGAGGTTGAAGCGACTTCACGAACTACAAGGTTTCCACCGAGCTGAACAGTATATTCAAGAGGTTTGCAGCGCTTAAAATCTGCTTGTTTATTTATTTGTTCTGTTTTCTTTGTGGTTAAGCGTGTAAATATATGCAAAATTAATCTCGATCCGCCGTCCTACACTGGACGCCAATGCGATATGTACGTAGAATGAGATTAATACAGCTGAAAAAGGAGAAAAAGTAAACAAGTTGATACCCTGTTTCCGCCGCCGACCGTCCATCAACCGTACCTCAAATGCTTTCTTCAATGTTTATGATGTCGGTTGGAGAAAGGGATATAAAAGCCCATGTCGTCCTTGCATGCAGCTGCAGGGCGGTGGAAGCACAATGCACTTGGCTTAGTCCTCACGCAGAGAGTCCCTGAAGGAGCGACTGTCACGGGGCAGCTTAACGCGGCTGCAAGAGTACGTTTCCTCAGCACCGGAATCGGCACTGGCGGTATCTATGCTGCTTGCGGTTGTGGTGTTACCGGTTCTGCTCCCACTGTTGCCCCCAGTCCAGACAGCAGGACCAGGCATAGGGTATGGCTTGTAGCCACCGTAGATACTGAAATTGAATGACTCGTCGGTGCTCTTGTACGCTCCAGGGAACTTGACGGTGGGACCAGGTACACCATTGCCACCCCCGGTAACCTTGACCTGGGCACAGCTGGAGAGAGTCAGACTATACTTCTTCTTGCCGGATAAGGTGCTAAAGGGCTTACCCATAGTAGAACTCGGCTTCACCAACATGAGCTCCATGAACGGCTGTACAAAATTCAGTCAGGTGATCAAATAAGTAGTGACAGAAGCGGAAACTCACCGACATGCTCAGAGCGGATCAGATATTCTCCGTCAGGGGTGTCAGCGGGAATGGTGAACTCGATACGATCCTTGTCCCAAGTGCACCAGGCATCACGCGTAAAGTCCCCATTCCGATCGCATACACTTTCCTCAAAAATCTTGAACCATTCTCCGTCTCCTTCATAGGAGTTCGCGGAAGAAGGCGCTTTGGACATGTAGACAAGAGCAGCGCCAGGATGTTGCATAGTAGCTCCAACGGCAAGCTTCATGGCAAGCTTCGACCCAGCCTTGACCTCGGCGGTTCCAGTTGAACCGGCAAACGTGAAAGCGCCCTTGTTGCAGCGAAAGTCGTCCATATCAGGTGTCATGTCGTCACGGGTGTTTTTCCACTTGGTCGGGTTGTACTTGGCTTGGCGAGTGTTGGACCGGACGTATTGCATGCTTTGCGTTTCCTGGCCATCAATGACGAGGATATCGAAGAAGTAGTGAGCTGAGACAAGAGGCGCAAGGGCCGCAATAGTGAATTGGGAGAATTTCATTCTGCCAGCGATGATAGTGAAGGTAGGTCAACGAATGGTGTGTAGAAAGAGAGAAGGCTACGGGCTAGCCGCAAATGCAAATAATGTGAAGAGAATGAATGTGAGGACCTGAGCTGAAGAACCAAATCTTTCAAGCAAAGATCGTGGCTTATATACCTGTTTCTCGCCCGTGTTTACCGAGATCTTCATATGGCAAATCCATGCTTGTGGCTCTGTCTCTGCCTCTTCCTTCCCTATGCCGGCTTGGGATCATGTACTCGAAACTCCTCGCTTGCATCGCCCCATTTATGCTGCACCGAAGAAACACTCCACTTCCCTTTTGCGGCGGCGTATACGCTGTACGGACTCAAATGTACCTGTGCGTCAGCTTGGCGCCACGAGCAGACGCGAGCATTACACTGGCCTCAACCGAACCACTTGTTTCGAGACCGACTTGTATCTAAAGACTGGGACTGTCCTGTCCCGTCAAATTAAAAAGAAAAAGAAAAAAAAAGATGACAAGCCTTCTAGGTCCGGAAGAAGACACCTTCACTGCCACGGCGCTTTATATATAGAATCCCCCCACCCCGCGCTCTCCCCTTTTCAAGCTAATACAGTCATCTGGACGCAAGTTTGGCCCATAAGTGTACGCTGTTGCATGCGGATAACGCCTCCAACTGCGGCGGCGGTATTAAATGAGTAGAGCTGAGAGCCCGATCAAGTCGAGTCCCAGCCACTGTGGCAGGCTAGTGATAGCGTATTGGATCGGCTAACGCTCGGTTGAGTGGGTACTTAAGGTGGCGGCTCATGCATCGTGCTTCTCGGCGTTTCAAGTCCCCGTTGACGCTGACTATCCGATAAAAAAGACATCAAAGCACGCTCCGTATTACTAGGCGAAGCCTGTGGAGCCATGCTGTTTATATGTTCGATAGACTATACGTTAGTTAGATGGGCCAAGGCGCGCACAGCTAAGAAGCTAAGAAGCCCCGCGTATTTACTACCCGGTCATCTCTCCCTTTCAGTCACACTTGTCGCGCTTCGACCATCTCTAAAATAGCCTTGAGTATTCTCCTGGAACTGTAATGACGGGCCTTCTTCTACCTGGGTTTGGAATCGCCAGGTAGGTGGAAAGTGTCGAAGGGTTTATCTTGAAGCGAAGAGTAGGGAGCAAAGATGTCCAAAGGAAGTATTATCACGTAAGTACACATTATTAAAGGCCTATTATCTCTAATAGGATTATATTAGAACTTTAAGTCAACTACGAAGGTTAAAAGTACTATCTAAGGAGTGTACTTATACATATACTAGGAGAGGGTAATTAATCTAGTATGCTGTTACTTAAGGGCACGCTTAGGGCGTGCCGTTTATTAAGGGTACACTAAGGTGTGCCATTCTTTAAGGACACAGGTGGCCGCACGTAACCTTAGGCGCTAGCGCCTATTTTCAGAACCCGACTTCTATTCTTTTTATCGAACGGTGTTGCAGGGCAGGAAGTAGGTAGGCTGGATGAGGCGTGTGGAGCTCTTATTGGTGGGGGCCGTGAGTACTGATTGGCGTATTAGAGAGGCTCTCATCAGGGAGAGGCTCAACACTAAGGCAACGGGAGCACTCCAAGGCGTGGGCAGAGAACAAGAGGAACACCACACTCAACAACAACGGACAAGGAGGGACTCTACTTCGCGGCGCACTTACGGGGTGCGTGGGAGTAGATTTTCTTAATTGGTTTTGGTTACCTATTCTTTTGTACGCTATTTGGTTGCCTATACGGCTGGTTACAATGGACGCGGGTTGGGTTCTTGCACTGGCACTCGTCGCTGGCAAATTACTGAAATGTCATATTTTCGAAAATTATTTACCGAGATAGCACTAAAGTTATTAAAATATTAGGTAAAAAATCTAAAAATTAATAAAAATTTTGCTCTTCCCTATTACTTATATTTAAGTATATAGTAGTTTTTATTATATTTTTTAGTTTTACTCTTTACTTTTAACTATATATAATATCTATATAGTTCTAAGATATTAAAAGTTTAATCTTAATATTAATATCTTAATATATTTATATTAAAAATCTATTCTTTTTATATTAATACTATATTTAAAACATAATAAAATCGATAATATTTTTAAACTTAACAAATATAGTAAAATAGTAAAATTATAGCTATGGTAAAAAAACCTACTATTTCGGTAATTTTAGTGCTATTTTGGTAATAAATTTTCGAAAATATAATATCTTAGAAATTTACCGACTCGTTACCTCTTATATAGTTTTAGCTTTCTTTGCTCTCTAGCTTACTAGATGCTCTTATACGGAGCATTCCTCTAATAATAATAGTAGTAATATTACTCTTCTTTCTTATTACTTAACCTGCCTACCTACAACCTTAGCCTACTTTAATATAGCCCTAATTAAAATTAATATTAATAAAAGCATAGAATTACTGAGTACTAAGTATGAGAAGATCTAGGAGGCTAATATTAAGAACTAGTGTTATAACGGTCCGACCGTGTTGGGTTTCAGTCGGTGCTGCAAGACCATTCAGCCAACCTCCCGCCCACTAGCCGACTCCCAGTGGACAAAAGGTACAGCGATAACCAGCCTGGTGGCTGGTTTGCCCCAACAACTCTATATACAGAGGCGTGTTCGTAACAACTAGCTACTATAAGAAAATTATAGTAGTAGAAGATATAAGTTCACTAAGCTATTTAAGATACTAGTTTTTAATAGTCTAATTAGTAAAATTAGCCCTATCTCAGATACACTTATTAAAGTAAGAGAGAAGACTAACCTAATAATAGTTATAAATATAGAAGAGTAGATTATAGCTACTAAGGCTAAGAGAAAAGATATAATTTATAATTAGTAGAAGATAGCCTTAATAATAGCTTTTAGAGCTTATAAGTATAGTAGAGATACTAAAAATATTATATATAAGAATTAAAGCTATAATAATAAGAATAGTAGTAATTCTTATTAGAATAGGTATAAGAATAGTATAGAGAATATTAGTATAGTAGAGTATAGGCGATTATATAGAAACTAGAAAGTTAAGTAAAAACTTATACTTTTAAAAATATTAGTTTATATACCTACTTATTATAATAGTAACTCTAGGGTATTAGGCCTATATCTATATTATTTTAGATTTATTTTTCTCTTTCTTTCTTTCTTTTTAATTAGTTTAAATAATTAAAGAAAATAAGAATTATAATATAAGTTAACTTTCTTTAGCTTTTTTATAAAAAATCTCTTTAGCTAGAAAAATAGTATTTACTTCTAATAAATACTTTCTATATCTACTTTCTATAAGCTATAAGTCTTATTTTAGTTTAACTTAATAATATAGCCTTACTATACTACTATTAGCTCTAAGTAGATTCTTCTAAAATACTCTTTAGCTTATTTATTTTATTAGAAAAGCTATAAAACTTATCTAAAAATTTATTATTCTTACTAGGTTCTTCTAAAATACTCTTCTCTTACTATCTTCTAGTAATTTCCTTGCGCTAGTAAACTATATAAGGCCCCTAAAAAGCATTTATTTACTTCTTATACTACTAGGCCTCTTATAGTTGCTAATAGATAGTTAAATAATACTTATACGCTTTTTTTAAGGCCTTTTAGGCCCCCTTTTAGCTATTTTAGCTATAGTTAACTTAGTTTTCTTATCTAGGGATATTAAATTTACTAAAAATAGCTATTAAAAGCGCAAGCTATAGTAGTATTTATAGTAATTTATAGCTAAATAATAGTCTCTAATATAATCTAAAGCCCTATTACTAAAAGTAGTAATAAGAGTATATATATAGCAGTAAGATATATAAAATTCTTAAATATTAAGATAGAAATATATCTTATTATTAATGTATCCCATAAGCGAGTGGTGCATATAAGCGAGCGGCGCACCCCATTATAGCTTAATCGCTTTAAGGACGAATAACTCCATAATGCCTTAGATAATTAATTATCTATAATAGAGAGTCTATTCTATAGTAGTTTATGCAACTTTTTAATATGTGCGAGAGTTGTGACCAGGCTTACTATATTACCCACATTGCCATCGCTTCGTCACAGGCCCATCTGATTACGCATTACCTTTGCGTGTTTCTGTTAATATCTGCTGGTTAACAGCATTTTTATCGACTAAGTCCTGCCTAGCTTAAATTGTTAGCATCCCGCGCTTCTGGATACGCTTCTTTTGGCATTTTTTGCATCCCGTTGCCGCCTTATTTGCCTTTTAAAGCTTTGTGACCTCGGCCTGTAAAAGCGCATTCTCGTACACCATCATTAAAGCCCCCTTTATTAGGGTAGTAAACGCATTATTAATTGGCGTTGGTGAGCTGCCCTAATGCCATGCAATCTTGCCCCAAATAAGCTTAGTTTAAGATGCTAATTCGGCTGGGTTATGTGGTGTTTAGGAGTCCTAACTTACGACCTCCGGGAGGGTAGGCGTTAGTGTCCGAATTTTAATATCGAGCTTCGAAAGCACCGCTTCTAGATCGAGTAGAACTAATCTAGCGCCTCGGAATATAGATACGACATACTCCTTCGTAAAAGCAGCTTTAAATACTGCTTTAAATACTAGCAAAAACTCGAGTTTCATAATATAGTTAATATACAATTATATTAAGTCTTCGATTTACTTTTCATATACCTTCTTAAGTAGCGCAAAACAGCCGACATCGAGTAGCTAGAGGAGGTGGGATAAATACGCAGGTATATAGAGCACGATAATCTTATATTCCTAGTAAAATGTGTCGAATTCGGCCGAATTATAGCTCTTATAGCCATTAAGAATTAGAAGGCGGTATACTCTAGTTAGGTAGTCCTTTATATGCTTTTTGAAGTGCTCGAGCTATTATAGACCAAGCTTATTCGTCGTCCAACCGTTATCACTTAATGCGACGGCCTAATTGCGTAGCACGTCATCGCTATACTAAGCGGAGAGGTGGTACTAGCCTTTAAAGATTACGAATGGTGGGATAGACTAGCCCTGCGCGTTGACTTCTTAGACTACTGTAACCCACTCGCGATTGCCTAGCTAGACTGATTTAGGTCGAGCGCGTCGCTCCGATGCTATAACAACCATTCCAGCTGTAATCATGCCTATAAGGAAGCCGATTTCGTCGAAGTTATAGATATTACTATTCACGATCCCGTACTTCGCGATTATATTCCGCACGAGCTTAAACTACTTCGTTATAATCTTAGGATCCTCGCATTTCGCTCGCTGATAATCGTACTTGCGATTTAAATATGTTTTTAGCTCGGGGGAGCGTCTTATAAAGTTGGAGGTCTAGTTCTTGCTAACCTTGCCTCCGGCGCGATCGGCGAGTAGTTTATTCGCTATATCTTTAATATCGCGAAGTCGGGGGGGAAATCCTCGCGAACCTAAGTCGAGGATAGGCTTGATAATTACGGACTCTTCGAGATTAGTAAGTTTTCGAGAATTGGGTGTGTAATCGCGTCGTGAAGGGATACCGCCGCGTTGTCGCCTAAGTGTTGTTTCGGCGACACTATAAGCCCTTGCAGCGCCTCGGGTAGTTTGATCTTCGTTTTGATCGATAGCTTGTGATGCTAGGAATAGATAAGCTTCATAAGAAGTAGATTGAGTATGTGTTGGTTGAGGCATAGATAACGAAAGTTAGGGTGACGCGTTTTGTTGATGGGGTGCGCCGCTCGCTTGTGTGCGCCGCTCGCTTGTGGGATACGTTATTGTTATTGTTATTATTATTATTTAACGTCCGTGTAGAGTTAGTAACTATTACAGACGGCCTAGGGCAATCTATATAGAGTCGGTGTTTAGGTACAGAGGTATTTTAATAAAATAGCGTGGCGTAGGCCAAGGAGCGTGGCAGAACAAAAGAAATAAAGGTAGTAAAGTAGAAGTCAGTAAAGTAGTAAAATACTACTAGAGTAAGGAGCGGCGCGTATCTATATATTTAGTCTTCCGCCGAAGAGATTCCTAGAATCTATTTACGCATAAAAATCCGTGTTTATTCGATGTAGTCTAGGGTAGATTCTAGGCTAAATTCGGTGTTTAGAAGTAGATTTAAGCTAGGGTTTTTAGTTTCTAGTTTTTCCTTAAGCTCATGTCATTCTATATTGTAGTAGGGGCATTTAAGAAGAAGGTGCTTAGGGATTTATTTAGCGTTATTCGAGTAGGGGCATCTATTCGTTTCGCTTTAGTTAAACCTATAAAAATAGGATCTAAAGTATCCGTATTCTATCTTTAGCTAATATAAGGCGCTAACTATATTCCTCTTTTTAGAAAGGCCGTAGATCTTTTTTCTTATTTTCTAATGGTATTAGCATAGGTAACCGGTTTTAGAGCTTTTCTCTTAGCTTTTTGTAGCTTCTAAATGCTATTCCTATATAAGCGGTATTCTATTAAGCATTCTGTAGAATGCTAGGCTAGTTTCGTTTATATTAGGGGTACTTTTAGTTACCTCTTTAGCTAGATAATCGGCTCATTCGTTTCTGTAGATATTTAGATGTCCTAAGACCCATTAGAGAATTACTAAATTACCCCTTTCGAGTAGGATTTTACTAGCGTTAATGGCCCTTATAACGCAGCGTTATCCTAGGTTTTTTAAAGGAGTTTTAAGCCGGTAGAGGGTAGTCTAGTTATCCGCGTAGACTCTAATATTCTAGAGCGCGTATTTATTTTATACGGCTAATTCGAGGGCTTAGGTAATAGCTTCGAGTTCGCCGTTATATATAAGATTACTAGGGCTGATATTATCTATCTTTTCTAGTATATAGTTATTTATTTTAGCTTATTTTTTAGCTTATTTTTCTTCTATACTTATATCTACGCCTATTTCTTTTCCTTGCAGATTAGAGCTAGTTTTGGTATAGATAAGTATAGTATTCTTTAGAGTATATAGTTCTTACTCGTAGCGTTTAGCCTCTTCTTCTTTAGGTAGCTTAGCTATTATAACTAAGTAAGGCATTCCTAGGTCCTATAAAGTGAAATTAAAGGATTTAACCGTTTCTAGATTATTAGGCCTAGTACTTAGTATATTTCTTATATTTCGGAGCTAGTAGAACCTTATAGGGGTATCTTTCTCGGGTTCTAATATAAGCTATTAGATAGAATACTTAGGGCTTAGATAAAATGCTCTAAGAGTATATTTTCTAACGTTTTCATCTAGGTGAAGATGTGTAGGTAAGAGAGCGGCTTCTATTTCTAGAGGGATAACTAGTGCAGTTCTAAACGTTCCTAGTATTTTATATAGGGCTAGGTTTTATAATATTCTCGTTTAGCATTTAACCAAGGCTTAGTTTTTCTAGTATAGTTGGCTCCCGTAGTCGGCGATAGAGGTAATACACGCTATATAGAGCTACTATATAGCGTAGGGGCTTAGTCCTCATTTGGTATTTACTAGGCAGGAGAGTCTAAGAAAGGCGGAACGAGCTTAGCTTATTCTTATAGAGATGTAGCTCTTATAAGTAAGTAGGGGGTCGAAGAATACTCCTAGGTATCGAACTAGTTTCTTTAGTTTTACTACGTCCCTATTAGGAAGCATAAGGGGTAGGTTCCAAGCCTTTTTTTCTTTAGAAAAGTATATTAATTCGATCTTTTCTAGATTAAATTATATAGTATTTTCTTTATCTAAGCTATATAGCTTTTTAACTTCGCGTGCTAGTATCTTAACATTCTTTTTCTAGCTCATAGAGCTAACTGTAAGGAATAGATCATCGATATAGAAGCGAAAGTTTACTATATTAGGCTAAAATAGCTCTCGAATATATATTAGAAATAGTATAGGCGAGGTAGAACTATCTTATAGTATACTCGTTTCGATTTTACTAAATTCCTCTACTTCTCTGTTAAGCTTAGGCGTAGGATTCGAGTGTTTATAAAGGATCTAACCTAGGCTAGTAGATTTAGGGGTAATTCTAGCCGGGCTATTATTCCTAGGAGTTAATCTTAGGCGATGTGGTCGAACGCCCCCTTAATATCTAGAAAAAGCGTAGATGTTTTAAGCTTTACAGCTCGGTTTTCTTCTATTTTAGTAGCTAGAAAGAAGCACATATCGATAGCTAATTTTTATAATCTACCCCCTATTTAGCTTAAGTGGAGGAGATTAGTAGTTTCGGCTAAATAGCTAAGTCGTTTAGCTATAATTCGTTCCATTATTTTACCTAGGCAGTTTAAAAGAGCTATAACCCGGTAGGCTTTAGGAGTGTGCTCGTTTAGTTTATTAGGTTTCTTTAGAATTATACTTGTGGCTTGTTTTTAGCACATAGGGTGGTAGCTATATTAGATTAGTAAGCTATATACCTTATAAAAGGCCTCCAGGTGGGCATTATATATGTAGGTAATTATCTTGTATATAATTTAGTCCAGTCCCAGTGTAATTGCTTTTATTTTCTTAGAATAGGCGTTTTAGAGTTCTATACGGTCTAGGGGGGGCTATTTTTACCTATTACTAGGAGTATAGGTGTCCTAGTTATATAGGGCTGCTTTAGGGGGCGTAAGGAATAGGGTTTCTTTTAGTGCATAGCACTTTTCTTTAAAATCTTCGTGTAGGCGGCTGTCTTTAGATCTAATAGCCGGTATACGTTCAGTTATCCAGTATTTAGTATAAGATATTACCTTAAAGATATTTATAGAGGTCTCGTTAGCTAGAAACTCGTTCTAGTGCGTCCGTTTAGCTTATTTTATAGCCTAGAAGTAGATATTTCGGGTAATTAGATATTTCTTTCTTCTATTAGGCTCTAGAAGCGCTTTTAGAAGTCGTGTTTTATTCTTTAGGTCTTCTCGGAGCTTTAGTAATTTCTTATTCTACTATGGTTTTGCGTTTACCTTTAGAGTAGCTTTTAAAATAGCTTTATCTATAGCATTATTAATAGCGTTAGTAAGGGATTGGCTAAGATCTTCTAGTAGTAATATTTTACTATTAGGCTCTCTTAGAACCTCCCGTGAGATTAAGTTCTTATAGGCCTATTTCTAGGTTACTTATAGCCTCGTTGATTTCGAATTAAGAAACGGGTTAAAATTAATCCTAATTCGCTTTTTTTTTTAGTAATATACCGTTTTTAGGGTTTTAGTGGATTCGGCTTATTACCCGAATACTAAAGAGGATAGAAAAGTAATCGGATTCTATATTCGATAGAATTTACTAGTCCTCTATATCGTTTATTAGGCTAGGCGTAGCGAGGGTTAGATCTATAACGGTAGGCCTATTTAGGTTCGGGCGGTAGAATGTGCCCTCTTCTATATCGTTTATTAGGCTTAGGTTATTACTTTCTATCTATTCGACTAGCCTAGGCGCTCCGGATGACGTAGGGGATTCGGGGTCCTACCAAGGGTGGTATTAGTTAAAATCGCTAGCTATAATCATTGGGGTAGTTATAGGATTATACTAAAATACCCTCTCAAGTGTATATAGCTAGGATTCGTTGTTTTTGGCCTTTTAGTTATATAAGTTAAGGATTTAAAATTAGGTGCGTTCTTGTCTTATATTTAGTACTATTAGGTCGGGCGAGGGATAGGCCGTTTTAGCGTAGTTTATTTTAAAGCCACGTAGGTGCCTTACGATATAAACGAGCGTTCGTAGCCGTTCTAAAGAAGAGTAAACCGGTAGAATTACTGTAAACGAGGGGTGGTTAACCAAGCAGACCTCTTAGGGGTTATTAGGTATTATAAGCTATAGTTCTTATATAAGAATTAGGCCTATTTCGAGTTCTATAGCGAGCTAGAGTAGGCTTTTAGTAGCCTAGGCGCTTCGATTTAGGTTGGCTTATAAAACTCTTAATTTACCTATTTAGAGGTGGGGAGTGTTTAGTCAATTTTCGGGTAATATAGATACCTAGTACCTTTCGTAGCGTTATATGTCGTATACGTATATTAGTACTATGGCGTAGGGTAGGATTTTAGGCAAATACTATATCGTAGTATAGATTTATATTCGTCTGTTTTATAGCTAACGCTTAGGTAGTTTAGGCACTTCTTATTTCTAGTATAAGGGCAGAGTTTTTTGGCCTTATAGCTTACGCCGTAGATATAAAGCCGCTTATTAATAGCTCGTTTTTGTTCCTCGAGCGTCTTAAAAGCAGCTATAATAGAGCCGGCGTTCTAGCTTTCTCTTTAGTCCTTAGGGGTAAGCTAGTAGAGGTTGCCTACTACGGTAAGATTCAGATTAAAGGTCGTAATCTCGTTCTTAATAAGGCTTAAGATATCGAGGTCTAGCGTCTCCCGTATAGGAACACCGTGGATAACTACCTTATACTAGGTCTCGTTTATATGTAGGGTAGCTTATAGGATAACTCGTTCGATAACCGCCTTATTCTCGAGAAAAAAGGCCGCGTTATAGTTCTTGGTTCCTGTAATGATAATATTACTATTAAGGGAGAGTCGGATACCTTAGACTACGGGCTTAGTTTTAAACCCTACATTTTCGAATACGCGGTTTAGACGGTTATGGAGGTTAAGAGGCTAGATTACGTTCTTTAGGCCGGAGTAGGGGACTATAATTTACCTATCTTTTACCGGGGTTATAGCGGGCTTAGGGGCAGTTTTCTTCTTTTTAGGAAGGATAAACCTATCGTTTTCGGGGGTAGTGGCGGCGATTTTAGCGTAGGATAGCGTTTAGCTTGCGTTTAGAGCGTTTTAGGGGATCGTTAGTTAACTCGGGATATTAGTAATATTCCGTTAGGGTGGAATTACTATATTCTTTGCCTTATTTCTAAGCGAACGGGTAACGTTTTCGAGAGAGCGGATCTAGGTAGCGAGAATTAACTTAGAAAAGTCGATTTTTTTCTTTATCGGTATACTCCTAAAATACCCTAATAAGGTCTAGGATATTACGGTTTTGTTGGCGGTCTTCTTCGAGGTTTACGGCTTTAAGGAGGTAGTCTAGTGCTACGTCTAGATATTCCTTAGGGGTTATAGGGGTATTCGAATTAAACCGAAGTCGTTTTTCACCGTAGGAGCTTCTAAAAGCGAACCTAGATTCGCTAATAGGTACCGTGCGCTGCGTCGTAGGAGTTTCCGGGCCTCGTTTACGGGTAGTAGAAATAATAAATGGGTTTTCGTCTTCTATTTCGATTTCCGTAGAGATCCCAGTGCCAGGGGTGTTAATAACGATAGGGGTAGGCGGGATAGGGGGTCGAGGGGTGGCTAGGAGTTCGTCCGGGGAGCCGGGGGGGTCCGGGGGGAGGGGGAGGGAAGGCGGTATATTCATGCTTATATAGCTTGAGGTTGTTGGAATAAGGTTTTGCTTATTTAGGGCCTATTTTGGCCTTATTTAGGCGAAGTGGGGCTTTTGAGAAATTTTCAAAGCTCGGACCAGGTGGAAAGGGGAGGGAGAAGCGCCTTCGCCTTAGATTTAGGTGCGTAAACGCGCTCTAAATCTAGTGCAAATTAGCACGGGGGTGCGCGTAGGTGTCTTCTAGCCGTGGCTTAGATTTAGCTCGTTTTAGAGTCGTTTTGGGGTCTTAGTAGGGGTGCGGAGGTCGAGAGAGGCGATTCGGCCTAATAAGGCCTCTTTTCCACGCAATAATGCAGCAGCGCGTATAGCTACAGAGCTAAAATTCGAGAATCTAGCTAAGGGAATCGAGGGCTTTCGATAGATACCGGTCTTGGCGCTTTTTCTCGAGGTCGCCTGCTGTTAAAGGTTGTGGAAATATATCTTACTAGTAAGATCTATAATAAACTATATTTATTCTTTAGTAGTAATTTCTAAACTATATTCGCTGTTCGAAACTTCTACTATCTATGTTTATAACTATAAATCTTATATTAGAATAATACGGTATAGGTAGAGTAAAATAGTAAGATATATACCTCTAATAATTCTACTTCGAACTTCGCCTAGGCCTAGTCTATAAGTAGATTTCTTATATACTTCTAGCTATTATTTACGAATTTTGATATAGTTAATAGCTAGATACCTTCTAGTACTAGAAATATATACTATTTGCGAGATAGTAACTATATTAAATTACTAGATTCTAAGATATTTAATATTATTTAGCCGAACCTAGAATATTCTATTAGGCTAGCGTATTTTACCTATTAATTAGAGTAATTTAGTAAATATATTATGTATAACGAGGATTAATAGCTCCAATTTAATTAACTTTTTATTTAAAATCGAACTTATTAGTAGCGAAAACTAACTATAGAGTATTTTAGTAATTTACTAAAGCCCTCTACTTTAACTAGAAAATTTACCTATCGAAATAGCCGTATAATCGTATAATTATACTCTTTTAAGACGTTTTTAGCTAAATATTAGCTATAATAATAATTATAAGCTAATGGAAAAAGCTACGAAATTATTAGAAGTAATTCTAATCTATAGTCGCTTATAAAAGCGAATCTAGCTAAATTAAGTACTAAATTTAGCCTAGTTTCGCGCTAAGAGATAGTAAAATCGGCCTTAACTAGTACATTATTAGTAAACTAAAGAAAACTAAGCTATAATTACTTATTCTCTAGGCTAGGATAGATTTCCTAGAAAATTAGTAGTATTTAATTATTAGAATTAAGTATAGTAACTACTAGAAGATAACTTTTAGGCCTAACCTTTATATACGTAGCGTTAATTAAGAGAAAATTTCGAAAATTTATAATTACTATAGCGTATATTATATCTAGAGTAGTAATTATAAATCTAATAATTAGTATATCACGAAAATACTTAGTTTATTACTTACTAAAAAGCCCTACTATCCGAATCTCGCGAATATTACGTTAATTTACCTCTATTTCTATAATTTCGCTAAATTTTAGTAAGATAGGGCTTTTTAGTAAATTTCTAATTAGTAAGATTTATCTATTTATTAATATCTTTTAGTAACTTACTTAAATTCGACGAATTATTTATAAATTATCGCTAAATATATCGCGCTTTATACTATTTTGTATATGCTACGCTTACTAGTAGTTAATTTAGACTCCGTAGTTTATTCTCTTAAATATATGTATTAGATTCGGACGTATTTAGGATTTCTCCTTAACCGTACTACGCTAGTAACTTATTAAATAATGAATTAAGTAATTATATCGCTATTTTTAGTATTTTTCCGAGTAACTATAGGTGTAAAACACGAGCTTCTTAATTTAGAATTAATCTAGAGTAATTTAATAAATTAATAATCTAAAAAACGGAAATTAGAGTAGAAAATAAGCGGATTAAAAATAAAATAGTACTCTACCTCTTTTTTTACTTATAAATAGATAGAACTTATAGTTATCTAAGTTATACTAATAAGTTACCTGCTTATTTAATCGTAGAGTATATTACGTAGACTCTCCTCGATTAATAAGCTACTTATATATTACTACTCGTACTTCTTCTATAGAAGAAAAGATAGAACTAACTTAAAAAGAGAGGATTTTAATTATTTTATCGCTAATTTTTATAAATAATAATAAGAAACGTAAAAGGAATTATATAGTAATATTATTTACGTAATTTTACTCTATAACGTAATTTTATTACGCGATTAATCTAACTAGTATAGTTTCTTATCTTTATTACGTACTCTTATTTTTTATATTACTAAAAAGTTCTTACTTAGATTATCTATAAACGCTTAGAAAAAATAAAGATTCTAAACCTTTATATCTTTTTTACTACTTATCCGATTATAATAAAACTTATAATACACGTTACTTACTATACTATAAAGCTAGTATAAAAGGTTTAGAATAACCGATAAAGAAATCAGTGCGCAATTTAAGAAACCTAATATTTAGGTAAATAAGTAAATTATTATTTACCGAGATAGCATTAATTACAAAATAATTACCGAGCTAGCAGGTTTTTAATTAATGTATAGCAGCTTTTTATGCAAATTACTAAGATATTATAACCTAATATTTTAGTAATATTTTTAATATTTCGGTAAATAATTTTCAAAAATATGATATTTCAGTAATTTGCCGATATTATAAGCTATAGGTCTTATATAAGAAGAAGGCTTATTTCAAGTTCTATAGCGAGCTATAGTAGGCTTTCGATTATCTACATACTTCGGTTTAGATTAGCTTATAAAACTCTTAATTTACCTATTTAGAGGTAGAAGTTATTTTAGTTTCTAGATAGTATAGATATCTAGTACCTTTCTTAGTATAAGCCATGTAGGTATATTAGTACTATGGCATAGAGTAGGCTTTTAGATAAATACTATATTATAGATTTATATAGATCCATTTCATAGCTAATACTTAGAGAGGTAAGATATTTTTCGTTTCTTATATTAGAGTAGAGTTTTTTAGCTTTATAGCTAACTCTATATATATAGAGTCGCTTATTAATAGCTTATTTTTATTCCTTAAAAGTTTTAAAAGCAGTAATAATAGAGTCTATATTTTATATCTTTCTTTAGTTCTTAGGTGTAATTAAGTAGGAGTTATCTATTATAATAAGGCTAGAGTTAAAGATTATAATAACATCTACTCTTATTTTCTATATTACTAAATAGTTCTTAGATTATCTATAAATACTTAGAAAGAAAAATTCTAAATCTTTATATTCTTTATACTACTTACTCAATTATAATAAAACTTATAGTATATATTATTTACTACACTAAAAAGCTAATATAAAAGTTTTATAATAATAGATAAAGAAATAATATATAATTTAAGAAATCTAATATTTAGATAATAAATTATTATTTATCGAAATAGTATTAATTATAAAATAATTACTAAGATAGTAGGTTTTATAGATTTATAAACATATTATATAAAATTAGTATATAATACTAAAACCTGCTATCTCGGTAAGAATTATATATACCTAATATTTTAGTAATTTTTTTTTACTATCTTAGTAATTATTTTCTACAATATAATATTTTAGTAATTTACCGCAAATACTTTCTCAAAGATAGCCCACATGCACTAATGAACAACCATCGTATACTATGACTATTTAAACCATCAATTTTGTCTATTATAGTATTGTTAGAAACGTAAGTCAAGGCCTGGTGGCATTCAAATAGTCATGCCAGTCGTAATTCATCAACCCAATATCGGTATTGCAGAGCAGAAATCAAGCAAATCGCTAAGGCCATGTCGTTTCTTTTGCTGAATAGTTGCAGTGTGGAACGAACCACCAAAGCCAATCTTGAACCACGCCATAAGAAAAAGGAAATCAGTACCTGCTGCCAGCGGGTGCACCCATAGGGGGCGGCGGCAGATTGCCCGCAGAGTAGGGATTCGCGTCTGCGTAGGTGGACGCGCCGTACGAAGGGTACGCGACGCCTGGGGCTGGAGTGGCATAGGGGTTAGCGGAGCCGTTCATCAGGGCGTTTTGTCTAGCCTCGCGCTGCTGGCGCTCGCGCTGCTTGCGCTTCTTGCGGCGCTTGGCCTCGAGCTCGTGCACGTGGTGGCGCTGCTCGTTCATTTCCTTCCACTCGCTGAAGGCGCTCTTGATGCCAAGGGCGGCGATGCCGACGGCGGCGGCATCCTGCAGCATATTCTTGCTCTTGCGCTTGCGGGCCTCCTCGGGCGACATTTCGCCCTCGGAGACGAGCTTGCGGCGCTTCTCAGAGGCCACCATGGACGAGTAGACGCCGTGCGCGGCGTGGATGGTTGCGACGGTTGCCAGGCCCGCGGTGAGGAGTTCCTTACCTCGCATTTTCTTGCGTTGCAGCTCCATGTCGGTCGTCGATTCTGAGCTAACGCTGCTGTCTCGCTTACCGCGCTGGGTGACGGCGTTAGTTGATGATGCGACTGCAGCCGTGGAGTCGGGACCACCTCTTGCATAGTTGTCGTCCATGGATTCACGGGCACGGCCGTAGCGGCGACCGCGCGAGGGAACGTAGCTGTCAGCGCTGGAGCTGCTGGGGGATCGACGCCGCCTTGACTTGGAGCGCACTCGGTCATAGATGGCCTTGCCTGCGGCAGCAATGGCGCCGGCTCCGGCAAGGTTTTTGATGGCACCGCTGCCGCCGCCGCCGCCACCGCCGCCTTCTTCGTCACGGTCCATGGAGCGGCCTCGAGAGCGGCTGCGGCCAAAGAGTGAGCGAGCACGGGAGCGTGAGCGGGATCGGGACCTGCCACGGGAGCCGGAGCGGTCTCTCGGGCCGTTGGCCAGACGGTTGGCGACCAGACCACCGATAACGGCTTCGGCAGTGTGACGCTTGCTCTTCTTGTCCGGGTCTCTGTCCACCAGGCCGTCGATTCCGGCGGCACCGAGGGCAGCTGTGGCGATGCGAGTTCCCTTTTCGCCAGTCCAGGCACCGGGATCTTTGCGGCTACGGAAGGCCTCGACAGCACCGGCAACCAGAGCAGCCTGGGCTGCCTGCTGCCACTTGCGCTCAGATTTGCCGTGGCGACCCCGGCTCCGGCTCCGGCTCCGGCTGCGCTCATCGTAGTAGCGATCACGGCGATCATAGCGGTCGTGGTACCTGTCATCCTGGCCGCGAGATCTGCTCTTGCTGCGCGACCTGCCGAGGACGGCACCTACGACACCTCCGATCCCAGCGTCGTCGAGGAATTCCTCAACCTTTGATTTGCGACGTTCGCGGCGCGGGGGGCGATCGTAGTCATCCGAGTAGTAAGGATCGTCGCGGTGCCGTCTGCCTCGCGGCGGAGGAGCATAGTCGCTGTAGTCGTCGTCGTAGTAATCGCGACGGCCGACAGAGCGGGCGCGGCGGGGAGGACCGTAATTCTCGCGGACTTTGGTCTTGCGGTATTCGGCGCCAGGCGGCGGAAAGTCGCGTGGTATGTCCTCGATGCTGTCGTCGCGAGCGGGGCGGTAGACCAGGTCGCGTTGAGGTGGGCCGTTGCCGCGCTGAATGTACGTTTCTTCGACATATTCGGGCTCGCGAGTGCGGGTGCGGCGGGAGTCGCGGCGGGGGCCGTCATCATAGCTGTATTGTGACATGGCTGGGACCGGGCGCTCGGCGGAGCGTCGGTGATGGAGAGTGAGAAGGCTTGTTGGCAGAGGTCAGCGTGAGCACGAGAGGAGGAAGAGAGAAAGTACCTGGCGAGGTGGGGGAGATTGTCGGTGTCAGGCTGGGCAATGAAGAACAAGTTGGGCGCGCAAAGAGGGGGCAGGCGGATTGGGTTGGGCAGTGGAAGGAGGGCAGGCGCGCGGTGGACAGTTGGCGGCGGTATTTATTGTGGGCTAGGATGGCGGGCGGCGAGGAGCAGGGAAGAAGGCTGGATGCTGGAGGATTGTGGGCGGCGGCGGGGGGCAGGCGCCTAAAGCAACAGGCGTGGGGTTCATGCTGGTTGCTTGCTATGACGCCAGTGCGCACTTGGGGTGAATCACATCGAAGCACCTATTGCGTCTCCCTGCAGCACCGTAAGGCATGTTTCCTGTTTTGCGCGAACACCGCCGGCCGGCAGCCCTGCGCCGGAGGATCAGGGTCTGCCAGTGATCCGGACGAGCAGATGGCGCAGCAGCAAGCGCCAACGCTACTGAGGCCAGATGGAGCACCCTTACCTGCTGCGCGTTGGTTGTTGGCCGTTGGGCGCGACATTCAGCTCGGCGGCGGCGGCCCAAGCAGAAACGAAGCAGAGTGACTAGGCATGACGTATCTGCTGCCACTGCCAGCTGGGCTTGCAGGGCTGACGAGACGGCTGGAAAGCCTCACGTGGACGTCACGCTGGTACTGCTGAGGGAGCCTGGCGCCCCGTCGTGAGGCCTAAGCTCGTATCCGCCCAGCCCCGAGCACTCTTGCACGTGCCGGCGATGACAGTGGCAGAAATTTGGTGGCCGGTGTGTCGGGCGGCATCGGGGATTCGGAGTTCGGACGGCAAATTCTCCCATTATCTGATCATCACGAACGCGCTCCTCCACTCGAGAGCTGCCCGCCAGTTGCACCAAAAACGCCCTCCCTATGTCCGGCAACAACACGAATACCGACATTCTGCTGGTGAAGCGCCCCCCTACCCGACACTCTTCGCCTGTGCTGACTCAATTTCCCTAGGCTGGTGCGTTCGCAGCTTTCACTGTCGATCTACTCGTCTATCCACTCGACACCCTCAAGACCCGTTTGCAGTCCCCCGACTACTCTCGCCTGTACCTCAATGCCAAAACAAATACAATCAACCGGCCCGCCTTGTTCCGTGGCCTATACCAGGGCATTGGCAGCGTCATAATAGCCACCCTTCCCTCCTGTAGTTCGACCCCTCCCCCCAAATCCTCTCGTTCCTGACGGCCAGAAGCAGGAGCATTTTTTACCACTTATGAGGGCGTCAAGGCCTTTTTGCTCTCTCACAATCCCACCTTGAATACCCACGGGTCGCATCTGCTGCCACAACCCCTCATCCACTCCATTGCCTCCTCCGTCGGCGAACTGGTCTCTTGCGCCATTCTGACACCCGCCGAAGTCATCAAGCAAAATGCTCAGATGGTAGATACGCGTACCGGCCGAGGCAATGCCACTGTACAGACGCTCGCAAAGTTTCGGTCAAACCCTCTCGCGCTCTGGAGGGGCTATACGGCATTGGCGGGTCGCAATCTACCTTTCACTGCCCTGCAGTTTCCCATGTTTGAGCGCATGAAGGAATATCTCAAGGCCTACCGTGATCGCGCTGGTACCAGGACCGGATCTTTGGCGGAGAGCGGCATGATCACAGCCATCAGTGCAGGTTCCGCGGGCAGCATTGCCGCCGTCGTCACGACCCCCATCGACCTCATAAAAACCCGAATCATGTTGTCTGCCGTTGAGGCCTCCAAGCCCAAATCCGATGCCGCGCCCAACACTCTCGTCGACGCGCTCGGAAACACCCAGACGGCAAAAGAAGGAAGTGGAAATGCGATCAAGAAGGCGGCAGGCAAGGGTGGAAGGCAATCGAGCATGGCCATTCTCCGCGAAATCATTGCCCAGGAGGGTATGCGCGGTATATGGCGTGGCGGCGCCCTTCGCGCTGTTTGGACAATGGTTGGTAGTGGCTTGTATCTAGGTGTATACGAAAGTGGCCGTATTTGGCTGGCCCGCCGTAGAGGAGAAGATGTAAATGCAGATGATTTGTTCTAGAGTTTGATGGCTTCTACTGACACATTTCATTTTAACTGCTTCACTCTGCCCGTACACGTTGCCCGACAACTTATCCTACACTTCTACCAGGGTGTCGATTCCCAGGGCGTTCTTTCCATCGATGTCCCCTGACATCATAGTTTCCTAATCTGAAGCTTGAATTCAAAGACTGAAAAGATGGGTATCGTCGTTGAAGACCATGCGAGGCGAGGAGGGGGATCCGAGGATTATTAGGGTAGATGTCCAGTTTGAGATGATCGCCTCCCCACGACGGTGATTTTTTGGGGTTTAGCATAGCCGCCTACATGCTCCTTAACGCAAAGGATCCAAAAAAAAAAAAAAATTTGCCGATGACGCCGTGGATTTGGACGAACGGAAAAAGTATCCAAGGAGTGAACTGGGAAGATCAACATAATCAACGAGCCGCGTGATGCCTGTGGTTGTTGAATCCACGAGTCTCATCGACGTCGAGGAACGAAAGAGACGGGACAACGATCGCATCATTTCTCAGCCCAACGTCTTTCACGGAGGGGCTTTTCGCCAGTGCGAGTATTGAGCAGCTCTGCTTTCCATGCCCAATATTCGCCTAGGCGGATCTCGGCGTAACTGGCATAGTCGAAATCAATTTGGCTGATCTTGGCCTGAATCAAGGCCCAGATGCCCCAGTAGAAGCCAGGTACGCCGCGGAAGTCATCGACTTCACGGAAGAGCTGGTCGGCCCTGGAATCGATTTCGGGTTGGGTCCAGGGCTGAGATTGGTGCGAGCTGTAGGAGGAGACGTACTCGCGTATAAAGTCACGGCGCTCTGAACGGGTGGGCAGGCAGTTGAAGTCGCAGTCGAAGCCACCCCATTCGGCAAAGTGGTTACTGATGTCAAAGGCGGCGGGAGCGGGGGTGGCGTACTCATAATCAATAAAGTCAACGCTCACAGCATCGATGGACGAGTCGGTCGCATTGGATTCGGCGGTGGAGGCGGGGGATTCACCGGATGACGGTTGGGGCTCGATGATGACGTTGCCCGAGAGCAGGTCGCAATGGCAGAAGACAAGTGGGTTTGTGCTGATGCCGGGGGTCGAGCTCAGACGGGCGACGAGCCAGACCAACTCCTGCTGGAGAGTAGATTTGCGCTTCTGCTCAGCATCGGTCGCGTGGGGCAAAGAGTGGATCCACTTCTGCATGACGGTCCAGAGGTTGGGCGACGGCTTGTCTGGAGTGATGTTGTCGGCGGCCTCGAGCCAGGAAGCCTTGCGGCGGTGGGCGCGGTCATCTGGCGGGCTGTCGTTGGAGTGGTCGGAAGGGATCTCGGTGATCAGGTAGGAGATGGGCAGTGTCGCGTGCCACTGGCCCAGGCGACGGGCAACACCGCGCCAGACTTCGGGACGGCGGAGATCTGGCGGGGCGCACACGGAGCCCTCGATGAACTTGTACAGCAGGCCGTTTTCAAAGCGAGCAAGGAGCGGGGGCGCGAGCTTGTGGCGGGCGAGCAAGGAGTGGGAGCGCGTCTCTCCTGGAGCGGGATGAGTGTGAGCAGCAGCCTGCGGGGTACGAGGCGGGGCGGGGCGGGACGGGACGGAGACCAACTTTCTCTGTCAATGAGGACGTCGGTGCCGCGGCCGTAGGCTCTCATGAGCACGGCCTCGCGGTCTATCTGTTCATCGGACAGGCCGGGCAGGCGGTTGACGGCCTTGAAGAGCTGGGGGACGAGGCGTTCAGCGCGGGGACGGCGGCGGGAGTTTTGGCGGGTGCGTGCCTTTGACGTACAGTGTTTGTGATGCCGTCGGTGAAGCGGACGAAGTCAATGGAATCCTGGTGTTGCTTCCACTCGGGGCGCAGAGCCAGGACCAGCTGCAGGGCCGAGTCGTGCGAGTTGGCGCTGTCGTAGCGCAGCGGAATGAAGGGAAGGGCGTCGTGGTCCATGGGGGGCGGGCAGGCGGGCGGACAGGCGAGAGAGAAGGTGGGGAGTGGGTGAGAAGGGGCTTTCTCGCAGGTGTGGGCAGAGAGCGCGGGTCACGGCACGGCTTTCATGTGAAGTGATGTCGGCCCAGGGGCCAGGGACAGGCTGCAGTCAAGACGGCCAGTGCGCAGATCTGGATCGCGGGCTCCACCTGGCACACTCCAGGATGGCGTGGGAGAGAATGCAGCAAGCCAGGCACAGGGCGCTCGCCGCGGCGGTCCCAGTGGCGGCGTTGGGGTCGCTCGCTCCCTCACTTCCGCCGCGGCGCAAACACCACGTCGAAAACGCTGCGTCGCACCTGGAATGGCGCAAGGTGGCCGTCGCCAACTGCGGCGCTATGCCGGGCACGACGAGCTGGGCTTTGCTCGAGCGGGCAGCTGGCGTGTTGGAGGCGCGCTAGCGGAGGCTTGAACGGGCCTAACCGTTGCGCCCCGCCGAGGCCTGCGTAAGGGTCCCTCTGGCTGGGTGCAGAGACGCGATGCAGACCGACCGGGCAAGTGCCACGGCAGGAAGCGTGGCTGCCTCGACTGCCCCCACAAGCAACAGCCTCCGGTCTTGCTCGACGCAGGTCCGCCACGACGCCCAGACAAACGGCATCCTCGCCGGCTCGGCCCCTGCAATGCGCACGCGCGCAGTTGGCCGCGCCGGTCATCACTGTCCGCGTGCTCGCCATCCACACCCGGCCCCGGCTGTCCTCTGTCCCAGAAATGCAGCATCGCGGGGCCATCTGCCACCGGACCTCCCTCTTGAGCACCCTGCTCCGTCACGTGTGCTGTCATCTGCCCTTATCATGCTGCACGCCACTGTCCCCAGATTTCCGCGGATCGGGCAAGATAAGCTGGGGAAGCTATATCAGCTCTGTCCATGCCTTCCTATTGCATCGCCATGATGTCCTGCCGGTCCCGCTGGGTTCCAACGGGTCCTCCAAATGGCACAATCCCATCTCGACCCTACCGAGCGCACACCCCTCTTCCTCCGACACGATGATATCAATTCGGCCGTCTCCAAGGATGAGCAACAGCTGATGGCCGCGAGCACTGTTGGCGAGCGTTTGCCATACAATGACTACACCACTATCGACTGGATGCATGATTTAGTCAAGGACTCTTACCGCTACCGGAGCATCCATTCCAAAAAGGGCCTGCGCTACAGAGCAGTCGCTGCCTTCGACTCTTGCTCTGGATGGATTGCCGTCGCTATCATAGGCTCCATCACTGCCTGCGTCGCCTTTGTCGTTGATGTCGCCGAAGCCACCGTTTCCGACTGGAAGCTGGGTTATTGCACCACAAACCCTTTTCTCAGCCAAGAAGCTTGTTGTGCTGGCAAAACTCCTCTCCCGACGTCCTCCGATCTCGCCGAGAAATGCGATACCTTTCGTGCCTGGTCTGACAAGTACTGGGCATCCTTCGCCCTCTACGTTGCCTGGGCGCTGGCATTCGGCATCATATCCTCGGGCGCCACCATGCTGACAAAACGCGCTCTACCAAGTGTTACTGCCAGAAACGGAGACAAGCTGGACGACGATACTTCTTCTCACCCTGTTGCTTCTGGAAAAGTCATGTACATGGCTGCCGGTAGTGGCATTCCCGAGATCAAAACTATCCTTTCCGGCTTCGTGATCCCCAATTTCCTGGACTTGAAGGTCTTGCTGGTCAAGGCCTTTGGATCTATCTTTGCCGTGGCTACTGGCATGTGCCTGGGAAAAGAAGGCCCTTTCGTCCATATTTCCACCTGTGTCGGCTCCCTTGTCTGCAGTCTATTTCCCAAATACAAGGACAATGGCAGGAAAATGCGGGAGATGTTGTCCGCTGCATGCGCATCCGGTTTAAGCGTGGCATTTGGCGCACCTATCGGTGGCGTTCTTTTCAGTTACGAGGTAAGCTGAAGTTGTGCATCGCTTGTAACCGTCCTCGAAGCAACCGCAGCTCCCGTCAATTTTTGCCCCTTCACGATGGGTTTCTTGGACGATTTGTTGACGTAGGGTACAGGAAATCAGCACTTACTTCCCTCGGAAGGTTTTATGGCGCGCATTCCTGTGTTCTTTGTTTGCGTCAGTTATCCTGAAGCACTTGAATCCTAACGGTACCGGGAAACTCGTCCTTTTCGAAACAAATTACGGGACTTCGTACCATGCAAGTCACTACGTCATCTTCGCCATCCTCGGAATTGCGGGCGGCCTGTTTGGAGGTATCTTCTGCAAAGCCAATTTTAGCTGGTCCAAATGGTTCCGGCAATTCCCACTGATCAAAAACCACCCGGTCCTCGAAGTCGGCCTAGTCGTTCTCGCTACAGCATTGCTACAATTTCCCAACCCGTTGACTAGGGATCCAGGTGACATAATTCTCAAAAAACTTCTGGTCGATTGCCGCAATGAGGAATCAGCTGCATCTTTTGTCTGCCGGAACGAAGCAAGGACCGATGATGGATGGTCTTACATCGGCTGGTTGATCCATGGCTTGATCACGAAACTTGTCCTCACGATAGTCACTTTTGGTACAAAAGTACCATCCGGAGTCATCATACCTGCTTTGGACGGCGGGGCTTTCTTTGGCCGCCTCATCGGCCAATGCATTACCTCGGTTTCTCCCGGAATCTTTGCCATGGTCGGTGCTGCAGCTTTCCTTGCTGGAGTAAGCCGGATGACAATCTCTTTGGGTGTCATCATGTTTGAGGTACAGTTACCTCTGGCCGCAGAACTCAGTTACCCCAAATACTGACGTGAGGATCAGCTTACCGGAGAACTCGAATACATCATTCCCCACATGATAGCGATCCTCGTCGCGAAGTGGACAGCCGACGCCATCAGCAGCGACGGCGTGTATGATCTTGCACAAGCTGTCTTAGGCCATCCATTCCTTGACAACGATCATGCACTCAAGCTTGTTCAAGCGTACGGAACTTCAACGAAGCACACTGCAGGGACCTCCGTTTCCAACAATGCAGACGCAAATCCAGCACTCGTTGAAATCCTCATTCCGCCGGCGCGGACTATGAATGAAATCACTGTGGAAGTACCTCCGAGCAATACAGTCCCCAAGGCAATTCTGGAAGAGAAACTCAGCCAATTGCATGCTAGAGGTTTGATGGATGCTGGGCTTGTGCTTGTGCAGGATGGTATGCTCCAGGGCTATCTGGCCGGTATGTATGAGTGAAACCTGCCTTTCTACGCCAGATGGCTAATAGCGGATATTCACAGAAACAGAACTGGAGTACGGGATTCGCGAGCTTAGTGTGGCGTTCAGTGGAGATGTCGAGGTCCGGCTATTTGACGATGCCGTCGAACTTGGAGATGACGAGGAACAAAATGCGGCCCTAGCACACAGATCAAGCATCACTCTCGACCTCTCTGGGTTCGTGGACAGGACGCCACTGACTTTGTGTTCCAAGGCACCGCTGGAATATGCCGTTGAGATGTTTGGCAAATTGGGCCTGAGGTACCTTTGTGTGACCGAAGAGGGGAGCGGTAAGCTTCTGGGAGTAGTTATCAAAAAACGGCTTGTTGCGTATTTGGAAACTCTTCATAAGTAACATTTAGAAAGCAATAAAGCCACGGAGGGAGACACAACAGAGAACCGAAAAAAAAGATATGAAATCCAACAAACAAAGGCGAAGGGAAGATGAAGTCTAAATATTCTATACGGGCGTTTCTGAGGCAACGTGCAGCCGATTCTCCCTGGACTCTTCATATATGCTTTGACCACAGTTCGGATATCCTCCGCGACATTGTTACTTTCTCTTGACTGGGATCAATGGAAAATCTTTAAATGGTGGAAATTATCAACAAAGCCGTATGTCAGAAGATAGAGCAGTTTTTTCAATAGCTCTCGCAATTCACAGCTTCTGGCTGCGCGGACCTTTGCCATTGCCGTTATTCCCATTTCCCAACATCTTCAAATATTGAGGACTCAAAACCCGCTTCTCTTCATCTGGAAGGGCATTCCACTGTTTCCGCTCTGCTTCTTCATTTTGACTCCATAAACGCAGCTGCTTTGAAAGCCAATCTGCGCTGTGATCTGCCGTCTTACCGACTGCCTCCATGGGGACGAGATGGCCTACGCCATCCAAGGTAACCTCGGCAACACGACCCTCAGAAGTCCCACCACTGCCACCGATCCCAACACCGGTAGCATTCATCTTGTCGGCGCGGAACTCAGGAGCGGATAATTCGGAAGTTTCGCCAAAGATATAGAGAACCGAGGGACGTAGGAGTGGCAGCAATTGGAAGGTGATGACTGACTCGGCGCGATAGAAAGGTGATTGTGGGACGGCAGCGTCTGGGCTGAAATCTGGATGAGTATGCTTGTTACGGTTGCCGGTGCTGGTTGCGATAAGTTCCGGCTCGGTTTGCGGATCAGACAGCGGGTCAAAGTTGGCCCTGAGAAAGGTGAAGACCTCCTGATGCTTGGTTGTGGTAAGAGTTACAGGAGACTCTGAAGTTGGCGATGGTGTCAGGGTTGGCTCAGCGGTGGTCGTGGTTGCAGCTGAGTTTGCGGGCTTCTCCGGAGAAGGGAAGATAGCAGTGGGTAAGTCGCGCAATCCGTACTTAATCCACAGCTCCAGTACGCGAGGATCCCAACTCTGGTAGAATCTGTTTTTCTTGAAGGATTCGGCAGCAGCTTGGCGAGAAGGCCAGATATCACGGCGACGTGCAGATGCAGCAGCGGGACCTCCATTCCCGCTCTTTGTGCATCTTCGCTGGATGACGGGATCGATCAAGATGAGAGTCTCGAAGAGACGTGGATGCATTAGGGAGAGGTTGACAAGATTGTTGCCTCCCATACTGTGGCCAACGCCGACAAGAGGACGGATCATTTGGTCGCGGAAAGTGTTGATCATGTGTAGCAGGTCGCGAGGGTGATCAAACCAGCTAGCTACAAGGAGTCAGGTCAGCCGTCGGTGAGCAAGGCGAATTGAGGGCAGACGGACGGTCATTGCCAAGCTTGTATTCGTTCATAGCACCACTGGCGCCCTGGTGAGCAACATCCGCTATCCAAATGCTGCGAATGGAAAACCCCGAGGATTTGGATCGACGGAGCAACTCCTCCCACAGTGGCTCGTATAGCTCCTTTGTCGAGGATCAGCAAGATTCTTCTTGGCGCGCGCTCAACATACCTTCGGGAAGCCGTTTGCATGGGCGGCAATGATAGTTACGTCGCCAGGTTTGGGATGTGGGTTCTCTTTCGGAATGTATTGCTTGACAGCGAGCTGGAGAAGCTCCTCTTGATCATGTGCAGTGGCACGAGCGTAGCCACGGATATGCTGGCATGGTAGAGTATGCTCCTTGATGTGGAAGGGAAGATTGGACATGTCTGGAGGCAAGATGCACCTGAGATGGGAGCTGGTGGCGATGAACAATGTAGCAGAAGGGCACGTGGTACCCAGATATGCAAAGACGGGAAAGAAACAAGCCTGGGGTTATTATGCTGAAGCGCAGCTGTGGGATACTGTGGGGAGCGATATGTGGAGGTACGAGCTGAGCAGCAGATAGCGAGGCACCATTGCCGAGCCGAGCGTGCACCACGCGAACGGGCCGAGGTTATGTGCTGTTCGTCCAATGATTGGCATTAGCCGCCTCTGGTTCAGTGAGAAACCACCGCAGAGGCCGCCGACCGCGAGCATTCGGGGGCTTGGTGACGCCGGAAGTGAATGCAGCAGCGACGGAGAATAAGGGCGTCAACTGTGCAGCACCGGCTGTTGTTGCGAAGGCACCGCCGGAGACAGGCCAGCTCTACCGTGAAAGCAGTCGGGCTGGCTCGATGCCGATCAAAGCGAGGTGAATTGCTTCACTGTGGCAACATGTCCAAGCGGCTTTGATGGGTGAGAATGCGGGAGAGGATGAGGGTGTTGCAAAGTGGAAGCGACGATGAATTGGGGCTCACGTGCGCGCGGTGCTAGCGCGTTTCTTGCAGCGCGTCACCGGTGCTGCTCGTGGAGGCGGGCGGCGGCAGCGACACAACACCTCCGTCCGGCGCGTCCACCACTCTTCTTCGCTCGCCGCCTGCGCGTCCTTGCAGCACACAATGGCTGACGACACGGCTATGGATGTTGATCCCCAAGCCGGCGTCTTCGCCTCTGTCACCTTTGCCGTTGTTCTTGGCGCTGGCCTTACCCCGGAACGCGCTCAAGATGTTCGTCGCGCCGCCATCCTGCCCTTGCCAGAGCTGTGCGCTGACCAACCCTGCAGATTCGACGTCTCCTGGAAGGAAATGGCGCTACATATCTGCCCCTCAATCCTCAAACAGAGCGCGTAGAGAAAATCACCGACTACACCCATATCATCGCCAGCACCTCCGACTTCCCCGATTACTTCCTCGCTCTCGACCACTTCGTCCACGTGGTGAGGCCGCAATGGATCGACGAAAGCCTCCTCAGAGGCAAGCCCGTGAATCCACGCTCCTACAGTCCTGATCCGTGCCTTTTCATGTCTGACGTCATTGTAACCTGCGCCGACAACATACCTGAAGGTGACAGGGAGGCCATCGTCGGCGGCGTCTTGGCCATGGGAGGGCAACACACAGGCGCCATCACAAAGATGACCTCACATCTTGTCGCGCTTGACGTGCAAGACCCAAAGTGTGATCTTGTCCGCGCAAAGAATCTCAGATGCAAGATCATCTTGCCGCACTGGTTCGTACAGTTTCCGCTTCCTCGTGTGCTGTGCTCACAGACTACAGGTTCGATGACTGCCTGAAGCTAGGCAGGAAGATTGTCGAGACACCCTACCAATTCCCAGACCCCCAGATACTCTCTCGCGACCCCACTGCTCCAATCGCCCATTACCCCAGCGAAGCCATCAAGGACGCCACTAATCCGACCCCGCATGCCCTACCAACCCCCGTCAGCTTCTCGTCACCAAATACAATACGGACATTAGATGTCTTTGCTGGCAAGAAGCTGATGCTCTCAGACGATTTGAATCTCAGCTCCCGCATGCGCGACACCATCGAGGACCTTGTACGCGCTGGCGGTGGTGCAGTGGTGACCAAGGTGGCTGATGCGGATACCTACGTTTGTGCATATCGCGATGGAGACGACTACGTGAGCACATCGCGCGCGGGCAAAGAAGTGGGCAATTTATCGTGGCTTTACTACCTCATTACGCACAACATCTGGACCTCGCCAATGCGCCGCCTCCTGCACTACCCCATACCGCGCAATGGCGTCCCCGGTTTCGAAAAATACAGGATCAGCATTTCAAACTACGTCGGAGAGGCCAGGGTGTACCTCGAAAACCTCACCAAAGCCTGCGGTGCCGAGTTCACCAAAACCTTCCGCCAGGACAACACCCATCTGGTCACAGCCCATTCTCAGAGTGAGAAGTGTACTGCTGCACGGGAATGGGGCGTTCACCTTGTGAATCACATGTGGCTCGAGGAGAGTTATGCTAAGTGCAAGGAGCAGTCGCTGACAAACACGCGTTACACCCATTTTCCGGCCCGCACGAATCTTGGCGAAGTGGTGGGTCAGACTCAAATCGACCGGGAGGCCGTGGAGAAGTATTTCTTCCAACAGAAAACTGCCGAGAAGACCAAGAAGGGCGCTCACGCAGAGTCGAAACTCCCAGAGGTCACGGACACTATGACAGTAAAGGATGTGGTCGACGCGCACGAAAATGGGCCAACGCGTGCAGCGCCCTTAGATAAGAAGTCTAGACGTGGTGTCAGCGACGGTGCTCCTGTTGGGACACCCACGCGTGTAGATGACGGCAAAGAAAATGAGACACCGTCTACAGGTCGTGGGGCGAAGAGCAAGGCGTTGTCGAAACTTCATGATCTTGCTCCGGACATTGCTCAATACGAGAAGGAGTTGAAGAGAAAGGGGGGTGTCATCTATGGCGGGAGAAGGGTTGTTGAGGATGATGAGAGGGGAAAGAGAACGCAAGCTGGTAAGAGGTCATTGGACCCGGACGACGAGGACGAAAGAAATACCAAACCCCATGCCAAAAAAGCAAAAGCCGAAGACTCCTCCGTTGAACATTATCTTATGCTTTCTGGCGATAACCGATGGGTGGACAAGCCGAAGAAAGAGGCTGAAGATAAGGTAAGTGAAGTTAATGTTCACCTGGTGTATGCGTAGTCGGGCTGAGCTGATACCCTGAGGCAGAACAAACTTCGCGCACTGGGAATTCATGTTACTCAGAATCCGGAAGAAGTCACGATTCTTTGCGCTCCCAAGATTGTTCGCACCAAGAAATTTGTAGCGGCATTGTCTAACGCTCCATCTGTTGTATCTACGGAGTTCCTGGACTATTGTTTGAAGAAGAAGGAGGTTCCTCCGGCCGCAAAGTTTCTGCTCCGCGATAAAGACGGTGAGAAGCGGCAAGGAATAAAACTCTCAGAATCAATTGCCAGAGCGGAACAGAACCACCGACAACTGTTGAGTGGCTGGCAGATCTTTGTAACAGAGAAGGTCAATGGTGGGTTTGAGACATTTAGGGATATAATCACAGCCAACGGGGGAATATGCCTACTGTGGAAAGGTCGCGCGACAGCTGTCTCGAAGCGCAGGAATGCCAAAGTTGATCCGGAGGGTGACACGGCAATGCAGTCGGACCCTGCATCGGACGATGAACTGGAGATGAACCGTTCCAACGATGAGGGCGATACGCTCTACCTCGTATCGAGCACCGAACCAGAGGATGCAAAACTCTGGTCGAAATTCCGGGATGTAGCAAAGAAGGCGGACATGAAGCCTCGGATTGTAAGGCCGGATTGGATCCTCTTCGTTGCCATGGCGCAGATGATTTACTTTGACGATCGTTGGGAGCTCAGCGAAGTTGATTTGGCAAATACGAAGAGCATGAAACGCTAGGAGTTGATTGTGAGGTCTGTGTTCTGCCATGGAAGAGAACAAGGCTGGCGTTAGAGCGTCGGCGCAAGCGTTGTATGCAATATCTTCGGGAGCATTTCGTTTGGCGGGCGGGCGTGATATTAGGACAGGTCGGAATTATGCTACACTTTCTGTTTGATAAACTTCTGAACGAGACGAAGAAGCAGGGGGATCAGCGGCATGCATATCCAGAGAGCATTATTCGGCGAATGCAAGATTAATTGGAAGCGACCTCGATAAGTAGGCGCAAAAATGTTTGAACCGAGTACCTCTTCACACTACATGTAGGGCGAGTATAATGTCGCATATTATCGGCTTCCTCGAGTGTGGCATCACTTCATTTGGACGCTTGTCAAAACTGGGATTAGCTCTCCTTTTTGAGGCTCAACATTTGCGCCAGAAGCAACGGAAAACGTATTAGACTGAAAACTGATCATGCAGTTGGACTCGACTCGCTTTCCTAAAAAGAACCTGGTCCGATAACGTACAGGTGACGCGTCATGTCTTCGTTTCCCCGAGCCGTCCAGCACACCGCAAACCCACTTAGCAAGCCGATGCTTCCGTTTACCAAACGCCTTTCACTGCAGTGATGCATGGGATATTGACAGGGACAAGATAGAAGACATATTAGAAAATAAACAAAAAGTGAGCAAAGCGTTGCTGTCGTAACCTTTCTTCCACCTCAGTAGTTTCTGGTGGGCCTCCAGGGCCTCTCACCCACCACGGTCGAGCCGCCGCGACTGCCATTCTTCCAACCATCCCCACTGCTGATGCCGCTCGGTCTGCCCGGCATCGCTGCTGCGGGGATGCTAGTGAGCGTCGGACTCGAGCTGTACCCCGACCCGCCAAAGTCGCTGGGCGAGTGTGGTTGGTGGTAATCGTCCGCGGGGGGCACGCTCTTCTCGAGATCTGCTGATGCTGCGGCAGCGGCTGCTGCTTGCTGGCGCTTGTCGACACGGGAGCGCCAGAAGTGGATGGCGAGGATGCCGGCGATGCCGACACCGGTGAGGGCGATGGCTAGAATTGCCCAGGGACTAAAACCCATGGCGATACTTGCTGGAGCGGGGTAGGAGGTGACGGGTGGCTGTAGCGTGGAGGAAGGGCAGAGCGGTGGAGGAGGAGCGGTGACGGTGGAGACCGCAAAGGAGAGACGCGTAGGTTTTGACGGTTCTGTGAGGAGGCAGTGTCGCAGACATCATATTCCCTAGAGAAGCAAGCACGTGAGCGACTGTGCTCTCTTTTTTGGTGATCGAGTTCTTGATGGGGTCGATGATGATATGGCGAAGCGGTAGGCCGGATGAGAGGCGACGCTATGACGTTGACGCGGTTGGGGACGACGAGAGAAGGGCCCGCGCGGAATGACGGGATTGCCACTCACTTTCACCGAATGAGAATCATCTTGGAGGTTTGTCCATACAGTCATTCCATGATCGCAGCTGGCAAAATTGGGCCGGCCCCATGGTTGCCAGGCCGCTGGGTATTTAAAATAAAAGGCAGGGGCGCTAAGGTTGAGCCTCCACAGACCACAGAGAAGCCCGCGGCGAGTGAGCATAACTGAACCCCACTTTGCGGTAAGAAGGACGATAGACTGAGTGACAGAATTGAACATGAGACGCATGCGTCTCCACAGGCGTTTCGCCGGTGCTGCCGAGTAAGCGAGAGCACGAGCAGGTTGTATAGGTAGATCCTCCTCCCGCCTTGTTGCAACCCTCTTTCAAACCCTCTCGTGTGGCATCGTTGGCCGGGACATGGTATCCTCAGAGATATCCAAGCTCGAACGCCTGCTTCCGTCTCCTTTCAAGTCTTTATTCCCCCTTGAATGGTCTTTCTTCGCGTCGCCCAGTTCCCAGCTGCCGATCCGTTCCCGAGGCAGGTCCGACTCGGGTGCCCGCTGATGCTCTGCCACTGATACACCGAACGAAGCTCCTTTACTGGCGAAGCTGACGTCTGCATCGCTGGCCAATTTTGCACGACCCTTGAACCCGCCCAAGGGCGACTTTCGCCGCGTCCCGGCGCCTATCACCGACTCGGTGCGGTGAAAACGCAATCCGCCGAGTAGCATCAGCCCCATTACGAGGAAACCGATCCCCAAGGTAACGCCGGCACCGATGGCACCTGCAGCTGCTGGCCGCATAGCCAAGCTTCGGACTCGTTCCGTGACGCCAAGGCTGGAGTTGAGAGCGGGACAAAAGACAGTTGACGCTCCGCACGCCGCGCACCAGTCGCTC
Source organism: Macrophomina pseudophaseolina (assembly GCA_022204955.1). Lineage (NCBI taxonomy): Eukaryota > Fungi > Ascomycota > Dothideomycetes > Botryosphaeriales > Botryosphaeriaceae > Macrophomina > Macrophomina pseudophaseolina. Next base: position 77,771 of record JAJJID010000073.1, read on the forward strand.
ACGTCGTCCAGCATAATGCTGCTCATGCTCGCTTCGAAACCCGACCAACTCATCGCTGTGTCTGAAGGACCGTGTCCGAACAGTGGATAAGCGACAAGTTCCGAGGAATTCGAGGTACCGTTTCGGAAGTAGAAGCGCACCCAGAGATCCGATATCGACGGGTAGCTGTCCATGGAATCGCCGTAGCTGAACAGCTCGAATACCATGCTGCTGGCGAAATTCGGGATGCCTCGAAAAGTCGAAGAATTGGCCCGAGACGAAAATGCCAGCGAAAAGAAAGATAGTATCGGTTGAAACTCGCCAAAAAGTAACGACAGCTTCGAAACTGCGCCTTGGGAGGCAATGTTGACGGCGAGTTGGCCGAGAACTTTTCTTGCAAGCATCTTCCCGGCTATCGCCCTAATCCACTGCGAGGGGTTTGGCACGCTGTTGAGTGCCCATTGCTGCCTGTACTCATTGTCAATCAAATTCAGCGCAAGAGCTAGGGGTACGACGTAGCCGCCAACCAAGGGAGGAATCGGCCACATGCCATGGAAGATACCGCCGAGGACTTACTGGTCTGCAAGAAATCTGAGCTCATCGAACGCGCCCTCGAGAGTGATGTTGTTCGACAGTATGGCCTGAATTGACGTGTCATGAACGTATTGATAACTCAGATAATCGTATATGGCATATGCGTTAACGTAGCTGTACGATGCTTCAGGCAGAACATCAGTCAAGGTCGCAGCTCCTACTTCAGCGTATAGCGACCTTGTTCTGGCTTGCGTCTCATTGAACTCTGTTGAGTAGAAATAGCTCGTACGGTCGACTGCATAATCCAGGCACTCTGTGGAGCCATGGGTTAGCCTGAATTCTTTCCTTTCCGTCTTTGGAGCGTACCTTCCTGGCCCGCAATGTATACCCTGAATGGATCCAGACGTGACACGGTCCGGATCCGCGGATATTGGTATCCATTCAGGGGGGCTTCAATATAACTGCCATTCGCCAACACTGCAGCGGCCGCAAGAGCAGGGGCTGCGGTATCATTCAGAGTGTAGGGTGGATATAAGCCTTGAAGAAATGCCTGGGCCGTTGCCGCCGTATAGGAGTCATCGGAGGTGAGTATGTACACCTGGCTGTTGATGAGTCCGTGTTCTGAAATATTGCTAATGGCATCGGGACCGCGTAGATCGATGTTATTGGTTTGCGGCGAGATGTAGCGCTGACGGAAGAGAGAACCTTGGCTATACGCCTGAGTTGCGCCCAAAGGCGTCAGCTCGGGAGGTCCAACCTCGCCAAGCAAGGGGGTGCGTTCGCCGGTACGCGTGAAAATGACGGCAGCATGCACAGTAGCGCTGACCACCAGTGGCGTGGAAGCAAGCCACAGAGCAGCCAGAATAGCAGTTGCGCGTAGAGCCATAGCTTCAGTGCGGTGGGTAGTAAGTAAGATTGGATCACAGCTGTGCGTGCTCAAAAGGCGGGGCGGGGGCAAAGAGACGGACATGTTGGCACGAAAGTGAGGTTCAGCTCGTATTATCGCACAACAGCTCTCAAGGCTTGCAGGGGTAGCTCATGGTAGACATAGCCTCGAAGCTTGGGCGTAAGCGGGGTTAACTGCAGCACGCATACCTCCAAGTATTGGCGCCGTTTTCGTCATCCGTCAACTGTCTTTTGGTGGTCGCACTTTGCAGCCGTGGTCGGCATGACTTCCGTGTTCGGCGACAAGTAGCATTCGGAGACGCTGACGGGCTGGCTGGCGGCTACTCTCCGTGAGATAGCGTGGCAAGCAGCGTGGTACTGGTGGAGGTTGTGTCGTGATAAGGTTTGGGTGCCCAGAGGTGCACCCGATCGCCCGATTCTCCATCCACTAGACTGCTCCCGGCAGCCTCTCGTCCGTCCCGCATGCCCATCGTGGCTGCTTGCCAAGACCTAATGCCGTGTCATTGCATCATCGAGCACGATGCCAGAGGCTCAGCTTTCCTGCTCCTGTCGCTTGAAACTTCGAATTTTGCGCATGGGTAGTAGAGCTTCGGCACATGAAGTCTTATACTCGCCCCAACTGTCTACAAATGATGAGACAACCATACTGTTACTGATCAACACCCCTCGATCAATACCGTGAGAGCGGCTTTGTATATCTGTCAACATTCGCATTCACGTGCGTGCAGATTTCACGTCTGCGCACTCATATGCTAGACTTTATGAAGTCAAAAGAAATCTCTTATATTTTGTTCTTCCATACGAAGAATCACTACTGGTATTCATTATTCGAAGAGAGCAAACCCCAAGGAGACCCATGCTCATGATCTGATCATACAGCCTTGCAAAAAAACACCAATTCTATTTGCTCTTGGCTTCAGCACAACCCTCTCGCGCGCCGGAACCCGTTTAAATTCGACATAACTATTATACAGTTAGTGGTGCTGTCATCTGCGTTGGTAGCACATGGGAAGTCCTGACTTACATTTGCGACTCCTTACATGGAGACCTCCACACGACCCTCGTTGCCAGGAGCGCCCTTGCCAACGGTGGGGAGGAGATAGGTGATGTCGTCCCACGGGTGCCTGTACAGACCAGTCCTCAGGCGCTTCTGGTCCAGAAAATGGGCAATAAGACCAATGCTGCGGCCGAGAACGAATAGACCGTTAAGAACGCCCATCTTGAGGTAGTCCTCGGCCTCCTCTTGCGTGAAGGAACCACAGTTGCGGACGAGATCGACAAAGCAGACAGCAATGCAGCCGTCAACGTTGAGAATCAGGTTGTCCTTCTTGGAGGTAGTCACAGTCTCAACGGCAAGAGCGTAGTCGAGCAGCTTGTGGCTCGGGAAGTGCTTCAACACGTATTCCTTGACGAGCTCAACACGGAGATCTGGGTTGTTCCTCGACTTGATCCTATGACCGATACCGGGAATAAGCTTGTTCTCCTTCCTCATGGTGTCGACGAAGTCACGGGGGCTGAGACCCTTGTCGTAGGCCTTGGTGAACTCCTCGGCGGCGCCGTCGAGAGCACCACCGAAACGGGAACCGATGGTCAACAGACCGCTGACCAGAGCACTGATCAGGTCCTTGCCGGCTCTGGTAGTGATGATGGTGTTCATGGCACCGGACACGGCAGGACCGTGGTCGGCGGTGAGCATGAGAACCATCTCAAGGAACTTGCTGGCATAGTCGGGGAGACGACGACGGAACCAAAGCAGGGACATGACACCACCAATGCCAATGTTCTCCTTGAAGACGTCTGAGATGGGCATACCTGCGTACAGCAGCTCCTGTCCACGATCGTCGGAGATGGTGGAAATGAAGGCAGCCGGCTTACGGATGAGGCCGAGCTCCTGCGCCCAAGAGTAGTCAATGGGAATCTTGGGAACAGCAGGCTCGGGCTTGGCAACGATGGTGCCGTCAGCAACGAGCTTCTGGTAGACCTCGGAAAGGACCTTGGGCAAGTCCTCGAAGGTGTCGGGGACGTAGATGCCCGCCTCCTTCATGGACTTGTTCTTGGAAGCAGCGGTCTCGAGCTGCGAGTTCGCAAAGGAACCAGCGTGACCGAACTGGACCTCGGTGGTGAGCATGCCGGCAACGGTACCAATGGCCCAGGCAACAATAGGCTTGGTGATGGTGCCGTTCTTGACGGCTTCAATGACACGGTACTCCTCAACACCACCAACTTCACCGAGCAGGACCAAGATCTTGCAGGCAGGATCGGCCTGGTACCTCAACAAGTGGTCAATGAAGGTGGTACCGGGGTACCTGTCACCACCAATGGCGACACCCTCGTAGACACCGTCGGTGGTCTGAGAGATGATGTTGTTCAGCTCGTTGGACATACCGCCGGACTTGGAGACGTAGGCGACGGAGCCGGGGCGGTAGAGCTTCGACGCGACAATGTTGTCCATCATACCACCAGTGTTGCCGATCTTGAAAGCGCCGGGCTTGATACCACCAACAGTAGCGGGACCGATGATGGTGACACCCTTCTTCTTGGCGACGTGCATGATCTCGCGAGCGCGCTTTTGGCATGTGAGCAACTGCTTAATCGGGAAGTCACGGGGAAACGTACACGCTCGGGAACACCCTCGGCAATGATGGCAATGGACTTGATCTGGGGGTACTCCATGAGCTCCATGGTGGAGGAGTAGACACTGCGCGACGAGGCGAAGTTGACGACGGTGTCGACATCGCTGTGCTTGGCAATGGCCTTCTCGACCGACTGGTAGACGGGCAGCAGGGTCTCGCTGGTGCCCCAGTACATCTTGCTGACGAACTGGCCGCCAAAGGTGTAGATGATACCGGCGACCGAGGGCTGCTTGCGCTTGCAGATGTAGTCAAAGTCAAGCATGCCCTGGACGGCCTTGGGCTGCATGCCGTAGACGAAGCATCGCGTCTTGTTGTGGAAGAGGGTGTGCTGGGCAGGCGGGCTCAGCGGCCGGCTGGGGGCCTGGAAGCGACGAATGTTGTCATTTGCGGACAGAGTCTCGCCGTTGGGGGTGCCGTTGGCAGCAGGCATGGTGGGCGAAAGACGGGCTGCGCAGATGCGTTCGGGGGCAAAGGAAGGGTATCTGGAGCTGGTGGGCTGTCAGCAGAGGCAATTTGAGGGCGCTGCGCGACTCGGGCGGCGGTGCGGCGCGAAGTGGGCTCGGAGCTTGGAGGGTTTTCGTGACAGGGAAAAAACCACCCGAAATCGTAGTGGTGCAGGGCCGGAGGAACGCAATGGCCCGCAGGACGGATCTGGCGACAGCCGTGGCTGCGGCCTCCGGACAGCGGCTCTCGACTCCGTTTGCTCTGGAAGGCCGGGCGTGGAGGTGGGCGTGGAAGGTGGTGGAGGCGGACGCAGAAATGTTTCCACCGAGCTCGCGGAGCTTGCGAGGCGGTGGACGGAACGTACCTTGGGTCTTCGCTGGGCGCAACGCAGCGGTGCGGGCTCGGTGTGTGGGAGGTGGACGAGGAGGGAGGCGTGGAGAGATCGGGAGGAAGAAGAGCAGGAATTGGGGTGGATTAGATGGCGGGCGGCGCTGAGGCAGGCTTGCTTCCAGCTCAACGAACTCTTGAGAGGGAGGGCAGGGGCCGGCGTGCTGTTGAGGCACTGAGGGTTAGCGCTCGTCTGTGCGCCGACAGGGTTCACCACAGCGGTGCGGTCTTCGGCCGCTCGGCTCCCCAAGCAGGCCCTCAGGCCCCGGGGCGGTGCCGTGCTGCGGAGTCCGTCAGCCGGCACCCAGAGAGGCAAGGCAATGGCTCGGCCCAGCGCCGGAAATAGAAGCGGCGCAAATGGGTGACGGTGAGCAGCGTGAGCGCGGCCGGTGGGCGCGCGGGCGCCGGCGGTGGTGCGGTGCGATGCGGTGTGTTGGTCGGTGCGCGCAGCGTGGGCGTTGGCGACCAGGGTGCGTCCTGTGGGGATCTGCCAGCTCCCCAACCAACAGTAATGAGAATCCCGCCGCCGCTTCGCTGCTCCAAAGCAAAGGGACCTCCAATTTCGCGCCCAGCTGCCCGCTCCTCCAAAACCCCCAAAGCTCCTTTCCTGCCTGCCCAACTCCTGCACAGCTGCTGCTCTCGTCATCTTCCCTCGTCAGCTGGCCCGAAGGTAAGCCTGCGCTCTCCTCCGCCGTTTTTTCTGTGCGTGCCGGTGCCGGTACCGTCCCGTCTGCGTCCTCTCCGAAGCTGCTGCGTCGGACTTTGTCTGCCCACGCCTCATCGCACTCAAATCGCCGACGCCCCGTACGCCGCGCCTCTCCCTTCGCCGAGCTGCTGTTCTTCCTTCCTTCTCTTCTGTTCTTGCAATTCCTCTCGCCCGCTGACCCTCCGCGCCTCCAGGTTTTTTTTTTTCTTGACCTCCCGTTCTCCTCCAACCAAAAATGTCTGCCAAGTCGATTCTCGAGGCCGACGGCAAGGCCATCCTCAACTACCACCTCACCAGGGCTCCCGTCATCAAGCCCACTCCGCTGCCTGCCTCTGCTACCCACAACCCGCCTCCCAGGCTTGCCTCGCTGCACTTCCCCGAAGACAAGGCCGTCAAGGATGTTTTGGACCAGGCTGAGGTCACCTACCCGTGGCTGCTCCAGGACGGCGCCAAGTTCGTCGCAAAGCCTGACCAGCTGATCAAGAGGCGAGGCAAGAGCGGTCTGCTGGCCCTCAACAAGACCTGGGCCGAGGCTCGCCAATGGGTCGAGGAGCGCGCAGGGAAGGTTCAGAAGGTCGAGCACGTCGAGGGTGTGCTAAGGCAATTCCTGGTTGAGCCCTTCGTCCCTCACCCCCAGGACACTGAGTACTACATCAACATCAACTCCGCTCGTGAGGTAAGCGTCCAGTCAAGTTTGGTTTTTTTTTTGTCTCCTTCTTTTCCGAATATTGCATTGTTTTGAATTGGTCTGTTGCGTCGTGTCGGAATCATCTTTCGATTGCAGGAAGATTGGTTGCGTTGTGACGGTCGAATGTTGGCACACGTGCGGCGGCTGTGGCTGGGGGCGCCGTCCTTTTTCTCTGCTCGGTCAATCCGGACGAAGGGAGATGACCCAACACAGAAACGGCGGGCCCACACCCAGCATCAATTACCCGCCGCACCTGGCCTCCCTTTGGTCCGCACTGCATCTCCTATCTGCATCTAGTTGCTTTCTAGAACATGTTTCGCTTCATCTCCATGTTGCACATCCCGTAGCGTCCGCTGCATGCACGCGGGTGCTCCCGCCCCCGTCCATCACACCCTGGCTAACCCTCATCTCCACTTAGGGCGACTGGATCCTCTTCACCCACGAGGGTGGTGTCGATGTCGGTGATGTCGATGCTAAGGCCGAGAAGCTGCTCATCCCAGTTGACCTCAGCGAGTACCCGTCCAACGACGAGATTGCCGCCGCTCTCCTGAAGAAGGTTCCTCAGGGTGTCCACAATGTCCTCGTCGACTTCATCTCCCGCCTGTATGCTGTCTACGTCGACTGCCAGTTCACCTACCTCGAGATCAACCCTCTCGTCGTCATCCCCAACGCTGATGCCACCTCTGCTGAGGTTCACTTCCTCGACTTGGCTGCTAAGCTCGACCAGACCGCTGAGTTCGAGTGCGGTGTCAAGTGGGCCATCGCCCGCAGCGCCACTGCTCTTGGTCTCCCCACCATCAGCGGCAAGGATGGCAAGGTCACCATCGATGCTGGTCCGCCAATGGAGTTCCCCGCTCCTTTCGGCCGTGAGATGAGCAAGGAGGAGGCTTTCATCGCCGAGATGGATGCTAAGACCGGTGCTTCTCTTAAGCTGACTATCCTCAACGCTTCTGGCCGTGTCTGGACCCTTGTGGCCGGCGGTGGTGCTTCTGTCGTCTACGCTGACGCCATTGCCTCGGCCGGCTTCGCCAGCGAGCTCGCCAACTACGGTGAATACTCTGGTGCTCCTACCGAGACCCAGACCTTCCAGTACGCCCGCACTGTCCTCGACCTTATGCTCCGTGCCCCCACGCACCCCGATGGCAAGGTGCTGTTTATTGGTGGTGGTATTGCAAACTTCACCAACGTAAGTAATTCTCACGATACTCTTATGATAACCAGACTGACGGTTGGCAGGTTGCTTCCACCTTTAAGGGTGTTATCCGCGCTCTACGCGAGGTTGCCCCCGTCCTCAACGAGCACAAAGTCCAGATCTGGGTGCGCCGTGCTGGTCCCAACTACCAGGAGGGTCTCAAGAACATCAAGGCTGTTGGCGTTGAGCTCGGCCTTGACATGCACGTCTATGGTCCTGAGATGCACGTCTCGGGTATCGTGCCTCTGGCGCTCAATGGCAAGAAGAGCGACGTCCCTGAGTTCAGCGGTTAAGTGTAAAATATACCAGTTTGGGGGGTTGTGGATTGATGTTTTCCTTTTTAAAACTTAACGAGCCTCCGGGATGCTGAGATGGCGGCATGGGTTGGGGTTGCATACGTGCCCTTATATGCATCGAGGCGCCATGTTTCGGGATGAAAGGGTAGTTGCCAGATTTACTTAACTGCCACGAGCTTTTAATTAGGTATTGCGGCGCTAGAGAACGATAGACAAATGTATGTTTTGGATCAAAGACGCATCGCAGTGAAAATATCATCTACTATCGAGAAAACGTTGAAGGAGTTTGAAGTCGTGATGGTCGAACTAGGATTATTCTCTGCTTCTGCCCCCCGTTTCTAAACTTGTGTCTGCCACAAAACAGTAAACCTTAGAGTCTATAGGTACCGTGAGGCCTGATTGCTACTTCCATGACACGCCTGATATGTAGTGAAGAAGCTCACAGACAAAGTCACGCGGCGCATGAAATCCGCGGATAAGCTACAATGCGGACGTGGCCCATAGCTCTACTATCGGCGCAGCTAATGTGATGACTGTTGAATATGGTTCAGAAACTACAGGTAAGGTGTCGCCTAAGTACCCGCGAATACACTGGACAAAGGAACTTCCCAAACCAATGACGCGCCTACCATGGTAGCTAGGGTTGCTGACGTAGCCATGAGTAGATTGACGCCATTATTGCTCAGGATATCCCGCCCAGTCTCGACCCTTCTGCTCTCGTGATGCTTGCCATCTTCAGGCACGATGCTACCCGCTTTCTCGCCCGCTCCAGCCTTCGCCGACGACAGATCTACGCCCGAAGACGATGCCACGCCGTCAGCACCATGCTCGTGGGCCATGACGGCGCCGCGCACCCTGGCGCGCTGCTTGATGTGCAGCGAGCCCGCGCCGTGGACGGGCACTTTGCGGCCGCCCTCGCCCTCCACGACCTTGCCAGTGCGCACGTCGACGACGCTGGCCTGCAGGACGGCTCCGAGGAGCGAGTCGAGCAAGGAGCCGAAGAGGCCGACGAGCGACATGGCGCCCACGAAAGCCATTTTGGAGGAGAGCTGCCACTCGCTGCAGAAGGGCGTGAGCGCGGCGGCCGTCACGGCGATTATGGCGGCGCCGAGGAGGCCGGCCAGCAGGCCGAAGAGCGTGACGCCGCCATTTGTGCCGGGCGGGACGACGCGCCACGGAGCGGTGATGAGACGCGGTTTGGAGGTGGAGAGGATGCCCAGCTCGGAGGAGAATGTGTCAGCAGCCACCGCGGCGTAGTTGGCGACTATGCCGACGACGGGCAGGTCGGTCTTGGGGGCCCAGCATTCTGTCTTCCTGCTAGCCGAGCGTGATAGCTGATATGTGTGGAGGAGAATGAGGACTGAGGCGACGAGCGAGTTGGCTAGGACCTGGACGTGGGTGCGTGGGCCTTCGCCGCTAGATGTGCCGGAGGAGGACTGGGTCAAGCGGGCTTTCACATCGTGTTTGACCTGTGGAACAGACATCAGTACACGGATTGAGGGGCAAAGGCGGCCAAAGACAGGTTACCTTGGTGGCAGCAGTTCCGGTAAGGAAGAAGACGACCAACAGCGCGAAGAAGACGCTCCACGGGTGCACAGCATGGACAAAAGCTGTGGTGGCGGCAACGAGGATGCCGACCGGCGTCAGCGAGTTGCGCGACCAGGCACGGTAGACCAAAGCAGCGATTGCTGGGACAGCCACGAGGGGTTTCATGTCTGTTGGTGTTGAGGGAGCTCTGCAGCTGCCTCCGACGTTGGCCGGCAGGCTGCTGTTGGTGTCCAGGCTTGCGTCACGCCGCAGTTCAACAACTCCGCCATCGCCAAGCGAGCATGCTGGGGCATGACCCCACGCCTTCTGTTGAGAGCACTGCACGATCCACAACACGCTGCAATCATTAATTTTTTCTGATCGAAAAAAACAACCCTGCGCCGATGTTCGGTGCCGGCCTGACGCAACAGGCAGGGCCGAGCACCCGAAGTCCCAAAACGCCGTCGCCATGTAATCCTAATGCGGAATCCCCGAGCCCGCCCTTACAAGATAGTCGGTACCCTAACCTTCTCCCAAGTACCGAAGCACGTCGTCGTTCATGTAAAACATCCGCTGTAGCTGCTCCCGTCGCTTCTTGCCCTGTTCCTCGTTCTTGCGCACTTCCTTGGCGCCCAACTTCTCCACCCTCGCCTTCGGCGCTCCGTTCTTGGGCACGTGCATACCCAATCCTACCGTATCTTTCTTCTCTTTGAGTTTGATAGGATACAGTATGCCCTCGCCGCCTTTGCCCAGGCCCTTCCTGCTGTCGGGATCCCAGCCTTGCGCCTGTAGGAACGACAACCCTTTTCTGCTGCGCTCGATTGCCGATGGCGGATGCGAGTGCTGAAGACAAACCTGGTGCGCCAGGCTACTCTCGTGGCCCTCACCCAACGGCAACTTGCAGATGTCGCACTTCTCCGGCGCGGGCGAGGGGGGCGCAGATTCCGTAGCCGCTGCGTCGCTTTGCGTACTCGACTGCGGTTCGCCGTCGCCGCTGGCCTTGCTGCTGCTTGCATGCGAGGGCTCCGCATTCTTGCCACCGCCGACTATCGACAGGTATAGATCGCTGATTGCGGAGCTGGACGAAGTGGGCTGGTGGGTGGCGGGCGAGGAGGCCGGGACGAACTTGACGCGCTTGCGCTTGAGGCCGGCCCCGAAGTAGCGCTGGTCTTTTATTGGGATCGTGTATGTCTCGTCATCGCTGTCGCTCATGTCGCTCGGAACGCTGCGCAGTAAAGAGGGGTGAGCGGCCGGCGGTGTCGTGGAGTGCGCTGCGTCTGTGTCGGCCGTGACGGAGCTTCTAGGTACGGGATGACCTGTGCTAAGCCGAATCAGGAAATGGTGCCGTCACATGTGATATAGGCGTGGCATACGACAGTGTACCGCCCGAAACAGGCATGACTGTATTATTGCGCCGTCACGTCAAGAGACCGTGAGGATACGCCAGAAACCGTGCAGTGCCGCCGCCCAGAACTCTGATCATCTTTTCAGCCACTCTAGCCACCAACTTACCCCGACACATGCCACACCATACGTCCTCCTTATCCCTGCGCTCAGGAAAAACCGTCGAGAAAAGTCCGGCAATCGTCGCACGAGCATATCGACCCTAGCATGATGCCATCTTTGTTGGTGAACGTTCCTTCCCAGGAAGGACCCTCGTTCCAATATCGCAGGTACGAAGGTTGGCTCGCCATATACGCTTGTGGTATTCGTGAAGAAAATTTGACTCCGACCCGGGTCGCAGGTTTCTTGCCGGCACGCTTTCGAGCAGCTTCAATGGCTTGTTGCTGGCGGGTATCCTGCCTTTTGCGATAAGCGACGATGGCGACCCCGATGCTGAACACGACTGCGATCACGACTGCAAGAACGGCTGATTCGCGAGCAGCCAAGGGGGAAGTTTTGCTGAGACCAAAATTCCCGTTGCGGCGATTGAAGTGGGAGAGGGTCGAACGAGGACGAGAGGAGCTGCGAATCCTCTCGGGAAAAGGTAAGATGGCCATGGGCAGCAACCCGACCGTACGCGAGTCTCTTTAAATGTCGGCCTTGGCCAGCAGAATCAGTCAACACGTGAGAGAAAGGCGAACATAAAAGCATGGGCTAAGCTTTCTGCGAAGTGCTTGAATGATGAAACGTAAGAAATTCTGAGACAAGCAGGTGCGGAATGCGCTTAACACGTGCTGGTGCCCGATGTCTTGATGCATGCATCGAGAATAAGTGTGCAAATAGAGACACTAGTTCAGAACATCATCTCAAACGAAGAGGCCGCATGGTTCAAGTCCTCCGCAAGCGCCGAGACGTGGTGGTAAGGTTCCGCCGACGAGCATATTTGGCAAAGTAATCAACAGGCCCAGCCTCCGTCGATCGAGTAGGTGGCTCCAGTTATGAAGCCGGCATCATCGCCTAGAAGGAATGAAATGAGACTGGCGACCTCTTCCGGTCTCCCTATCCGCTTTATTGGTGTGCGGATGTCGGTACGATGAGTCTCAAGCACCATCCGGGTGTCAATGGCGCCACTGTTTGAGGTGAGCAACAGTGTCTTAGACGGGTAGTTGGGGAGGAAGCCTACGGGGCGACAGCATTGACTCGCACGTTTCTCTCTCCATTCTCTTTTGCAGCACTTCTGACAAGGCCAATCACTCCATGCTTAGTGGCGGAATAAGCAGCTGATGTTGCGAACCCCATGAGACCCTGGACGCTGGCGATACAGACAATAGCCCCTCCATCCTCAATGTGCTTGAGCTCGGAACGGAGGCAGTAAAACATCCCCTATGGATGTGAGCGCAAGCGAGGGATCACTCATCAGTATTGCTTACCGAGAGATTGACTTGAAGGAGCATGTCCCAGCGCTCATCGGATGTCTCCGCCAGGGTAGGTTGTCCAGACTCAGAACAATTGATTCCGGCAGCATTGACTGCCGCATTCAGCTTGCCGGCCCATCGAACGGTGTCTTTGATCCAGCCATCAACCTGCTTGGAATCAGTGACATTCAGTTTTTGGAGGCGGACACTGCCGTGGTGTCCGGCGGCTCTGAAATGTTCTTCAGCATTGGCGAGCTTGGCCTCGTCCAGGTCCCCGATGGAGACTTTGGCCCCACGTGAGACGAGCAATTTGGCAGTCTCAAAGCCAATGCCCTGGGCGCCACCGGTAACCGCTATGACTTTGCCGTCCATGATTTGGCGGAAGTATTGACTGACAGACGAGAGAAACAAAGGAAGATGAGAGGGCCGGGTTGGGGATAGTTATACGTAACATCGCCTGCTTGGAGCCCCGCACGCAAAGCCATGGTCGGGACTGTGTGTGGGACCGGAGCGGGGTTCGCATGCCCTCAAAGGCTTGCCTACGCTTGGCCATCAAGACGATGTCCCACTGTCTTCATGAATCTCGTCCTGAGATTATACAGATACGGAAAATGATGGTAGATCGATACGCGTTTCGAGCACAGACGTCCTGTGATGGCCCTCTCAAACCAACTAATTCAGTGCCCATCCCGGAACGACAGAGCTTTGGACCTGTTCCGTTTCGGACATATATACAGGCACAGAAGAAAATTGTGAGGATTGTGAGGACAAGTCTGCCAAGTTTGAATGCGGCCTGATTTTCAAAAATGCAAAGGATGTCCAAAACAGAGGGTGAGCAGAACGCAACGTAAATACATGTCGTGCTCTCTAACTTGTTCGATCTGTGCTGCACGCTGTTTTTGAACTTCCTATCGTAAGAGCTACTGCGCTCTACCAATGTCCCTTAGAGAATATATCTGAATCCCACCGCCCTCCTCTCCCTTTCCCCTGCATGCGCGGCCACCTCCTCCGCATCCTGCAACTCTCTCTCTTCCATCTTTCGGTTGTCTCGTGCCAACATCAATCTAATGATAAAGGCCAGCACAGAAACGAGCAAAGCGGTACCCGCCGTTGCAGCGCCGCCAGGAATATAGCGAGGGCCGGAAGAAGAAGGATACATGTATGGCCCGTAAATGTTGGCACTGTTGCCTACCATGTTTGCAAAGGAAATGCAGGCGCTGCGCTTGACAAGCGGACGCGGAAAAGAGTTTGCAACCCACGTAATGATGATTTGGTAGCCAGCTACCGCGCCCATCTAAATACGTTTGTGAATACTGATAACTCGGCGGTTAGGAAGCGCAAGGGCGAATCGACTTACTGGCATCAGAAAAATTGCGAAGAAACGCGCAGGTATGTTGAGCGTGGCTATGCATATGACATTGCCGACGCAAGAGATCAGGCTTAGGCACATGATGTGGATGCTGCGGTCTCCGGTCTTGCCGGAAGTCCATGTGACAAGTAACCCCACAAGGAAGGTTGCAATCCAGACGGGAGCCGTGATGAGAAGCGTCTCTATCTTCCCGTAGCCAAGTGTTTCAATCACAGTCGGGAAGAAGTATTGAAAAGTCTGGGTGAGGAGGGACGCGTGCTGAAGTAGAGTGAAGATATAGAGGCGCGGATCGCGCATTGCCAGCTTCACACCTTCCAAGACAGTTGAAGCCTCGGCATCATCAGCCTCACCCGTGTCATCGAGGAGACGCCACTGTGCGTAGCCGCGCTCTTCTGCGGTAAGCCAGCGGGTGTTTGCCGGGTAGTCAGGAAGGACGATGGCGGCGATGATTGCGATACCAACAGTGATAACCCCTTGATATGCTCAGTGTCTCTTCGCTAGAAATAGTCACAGCATCATGACGGAGTGAGTCCTCACCCTCAATGATAAACAGCCACCTCCAACCGGCTATTCCATGGGCGTTGTGCAGATTACCAAGACAGCCAGCACCCAGCAATCCCCCAAATGCATTGGCCAACGCACTTCCAGCGTAAAAGCGCGAGATTCGGTGCGCCAATTCCGCTCGGGTGTACCACGAGCTCATGAGAAAGATGGCCCCGGCGAAGAAAGGGGCCTCGGCAAAGCCAAGCATAAAGCGCGCTGCGACTAGGCCGCCAAAGCTGTGCGTAGCGGCCTGCGCAGCGGAAATTGTTCCCCATACGCCCATACAAATACCCAAGTACATCGACGGCCGAATGCGGGTCAGAAGGAGGTTGGAAGGGATCTGCATGAGGAGGTAGCCCTGAAGAAACGTGAATATCGAGGCCATGGGTAGTCTGGGGCTGCATGCAATCATACCACGAAGAGGATGCTGGTTGCCAGGTTGAAGTCTGTGCCCGTCATATTCAAGTCTTCCTCCAACGTTCCAAGACGGGCTTGTGCGAGGTTGCTGTTCGCCTATTAGAGTGCGACTCTAAGGCTGTGGTCAAATGACTGACCTCCGATCCAAGAAATTGAGCAAATACATCAAGATGAGTAGTGGCAACAGGTGCCAGTCAACTTTCCGCATGAGCTTCTTCTGCATATAATGGTGCCATTCTCCGTCCTTGCTCTGAAACTCTCGATAGAGAGCTGCTTGCTCCTCGTCTACGCCCTTCTGCGGTATCGGACGCGCCGCATCGTCCTTGTCGGGTTCTGGATACTCGATGAAATCTGCCGTCGGCTTGCTTTCTGCGCTTCGACGTGCCGCCATCGTAGCCCCTAGGAGAAAAACAGAAGCAGGAGCGAGAACCGAAAAGAGCTCTCGATGGGAGTGAGGGCAGGGTTGACAGGTGTGAGGAAGTGAGATGGACTGGCCTCTGTGCCACAGTGCAGAAGCCGCCAGTTTTATGAAATCGAACGCCGTCGGAAGCCATTCTCCATTCCTATGGCTGCGCGAAGACCAATCGGCCAAGCACCTACTTCCCCACAAATGCTACGCAGATGCAGCTACGACCGATGGCCGGTGCCCGGCACGCGGTCGTACGAGATACGCGCGACTGCGGTGAACGGGTAATCCGTTCGGCTTCGCCGTGTTGGGAACCGGGCTGGCAGTGCTTGAACGGATGTGTGGATCCTCCACTGACAGCGTGACGTTGACTGGTGAGGATGTGTTTGGCGGGAACGTCAAATCCAAGCTCAATGCGGGAAGCTTGTTGTGGAGCAAGACGCGGGGAAAGGGCTGGAGGAAGCTGGGGTGCCGCCTGTCGATCACGCTGCCTTTCCTTTCGCGGCGTCTTTGCCCCGAAGATGCGAATCGCGCGGTCTTCTTTCCGTGCTCCAGTTCGGGAAAGGTTCCCTTTGCGCCCGTTCAGCAGGACGATAAGTCCTCGCGTAACGTCACGTCGGCAAATGTCCAGAAAGCCGGTGCATGTGCTTGGCGTTGACTATTTCCTGCTGTGGATGAAGACGGTGAGTACTGGGGTGTTGATCTCATCATAACGGAGCTGACCTTCTCATCGGCTTCCGGAAGCCACACCGCAAAATGCAGCCATGACGCCCGGTACCCTCGTGGACAGCTTACATTCAAGTATTTTTGCAACAAGGCGTTTCCGTCCGGCTGGTCAAAGTACCTTATCAGTGTTAGCTTGTCATGATAGCCCATCGTGCACATTCCTTGCTTTGTCCTGCAGGGAGGCCAGATGAAACGGAATCTTACACCTCTCCCAGGAAATCGCTGTAGAGGAAAGGCCAGTATGCGGCAGAAGCTTGATATGGGAGCTTTTAATTGAGGGCAGCTTGAAAGACAATTGCGCGAAATGAGAGAAAATTGAAAAGGTTGAAGACATTTCAAGCCATTGACGTGGTGAGGAAAATGTTTACTTGTGCATGCGAAATTCGCTGAATATATACCCCCCACCACCGCACCCCCCAATGCAACGGTGAATTACTGGCGCACAGCCTGATACTAAATCACAGCCTCAATGGAATTCCCGTGTTCAGACAGTCCTCACCCACCGGCGCCATCCCCTTTGTCTGATACCGGATCCTTCGTCACCTGTGGATACCGACTCGGCTTCACCCTTGGCGGCCTTTGCTGCTTCCATTCCCTTCCCTAATTCTTCCAAGGTCTTACTCGGCAATCTCAATCCGTTCCTCTCATCCCTTCTATTCTGCACCTCTGGTGTCCAGGCCCACGAGAACAGCGCTCCAGTCAGCATCACGCAGGCGAACACTACGAAAACATATCCGAGGTTTTCGTTCCTCAGAGAATCTGCCTTGAAACCATGGAAGTAAGCTCTACGGAGGATCCACTGCACGAGCACGGAGCCGAGTTTGCCGGAGGCTGCGGCAATGCCGTGGCAGGTGCACCGGTAGCGGGTGGGGAAGATTTCGGCGGGAATGATGAACTAGAAATCATAGGCCTGAGCTGACTATTACTGGCGGTTTAATTTGAGGGAGTGTTCTTACGGTGAGCGTGTTGGCGCCGAGATTAAAGATAAAGTAAATAAGACCAACAAGAACGATGGAAATGGAATGGAAGCCGGTGTCATTGGTAGCGAAGATCACACCGCCGGTGACAGCGAAGAGAGCTGCCAGGATAATAAAAGAGAAGGTCATGGCTTGCCGGCGCGGCATGTAATCACCAGCGAGGATGAAAACAAGGGACCCGAGGACGGAGCCAATGCTCACGGTAATCATGCTGCGCTTCGTTCCTTCGACGAGCGTGGCATAGATGGTGTTGCCGCCGCTGTCCTCGTACAAATGGGAGGGAGCCAGGACGTTCCACGTGGGGACTGTGCCGTTATACTCTGCAACGCGAGTAACCCGTTCGGAGTTCTTTATCCAGAGCTTTGCAAGAGTGCGCGGGTTTCCCATTCCCAGACCATAGAAAGCGAAATCCAGAAGCCACCAAGTAAGTGAAGTGCCGACAAGATACCAGATATTGCCCTGCTCGATGAAGTAGCTGTACAGATCCTGGCGCGAGAACTGCACGGGCAGCGGTGGCTCGCCCATATCGGCCATGTTGGTGACGCCTCTTCGTCTGTCCCGAAGCGGTATCTGCGGAGAAGTATCAGGGATGACGGTGCCATAGACCTGGTCAGTGTTCTTCATGGCGCTGTCTCCATCATTGCGGACTTCGAGCTCGTAAAGGCCAGGGTCTTTGATCAGGAAACGGAAGACTATGGCAAGCAGAGCTGGAATAGCACCAACGCCAGTGACCCAGCGCCAAACCCCATCGACATGCTGTGCGCACGAGCCGGCATTCGGATCGGAGCAGTGGTCAAGGCCGTAGGTGCTGTTGTAGCCAGTGACCACAGCAAGACCCACGAGGTTTGCAATGAGCTGGCCAAGAGGCTGCATCAGGAAAACAGCACCCATCATGCGGGTTCGCGCGTTGGTTGGAGACCATCTGGCAGGGCGTCAGTCCTCAGGCCTGGGCTCGCGGCGGCAGCAGAACATACTCGGCAGTGATGACGGCACTAAGGGGATACTCAGCGCCTATGCCGATGCCCATCATGAAGCGCCATACGAGGATCCAGGCAAGGAAGTTCATCGAGTGCACACCCTGGGAAGCCGAAGCCACGCCGAGAGTGGAGAAGATGACAATGACCAACTCTACCCCATACAAGCGGGTCCTGCCGAACTTGTCGGCCAGGACACCGAACAGGAGCTGGCCGACGACGGAGCCCAGCAGGGTGGTCAGGTTGACATAGAACTCCTTTTCGGTGGTGGGCTCGTGCGGCCAGTAGACAAAGTAGAGGGCCTGGATGATGACGTTGGTGGTGAACAGATTGTACGAGTCGGTAAAGAAGCCAGAGGCGGCCACGGCCCAGACAAGCCAGTTGAAGCCGTTGCCATCAATGGTGCGGCGGATGATGTGCAGCTGCTGGGTACGGGTCTGGAAGGAGATCAGCGGCGACTCTGCGGGAGCACAAGCAGCCAGAGCCGCGTGGCATAAGCGAGCAAGGAGCGGCAGCGTACAAAAGCGGACGCGTCAGGCAGATGGTGGATCGAGTTCATCGTGACTTGTCGCGGCAGGCCGGTGCAGGAGAGAGCGGGGGCGCTCTCGCTCGACTGATATAGAGGGCGCCGGGCAAGGCAGACGCATCCTCCAGCACGAGGGCGGTGGCTATGCGCTGGGCTGGCGAGGCAGGCGGCGGATTGGTACAGGCGGAGGCAGCGGGCGAGACAGGACGCGTGCTGTTCGACTCGATGCCCAGCGAGCCAGACGGGGTTGCACTGCGCATGTGCGCCGGCTACTGGCTGGGCCCGTCCTCGCCCCCAGCAGCCCCAGCCAGCGGCGCGGGAGGATCCACCAGCCGCCGCCACGCGCTGCCTCCCGCGCCCGCGCCTCACGCGACGTCCTCCTCGCAGTCTGTATTTCTTGCCGTGCGCGCGTCCGTCCATGGTGCTGCTGGCTTGCGCTCCCCTCCCGCTCTCGACCGCTTCCGTGCCCAGGCGATGCCGCCGTCCTCGCCCACCCAATCTCTGGACTCGGCCATCGCGAAGTCGGCGCAGCTCTCCAGGATCATCTGGGCCAGCTCCTCGTCCACCCACTTCGCCATCAAGCAGCTCGTCAGCTATTCCGGCCGCCTGAACCGCGCCCTCGTCCGCCTGCGCGCCCTTCCCGCCGCCCGGCATGCTAGCCGCCCGGCCGTCGACGCCAGCAATCGCCAGCTGGACGAGTGTGTCGGCTTCGTCGACGAGTGCATCTCCTTCCGCCGCGACTCGGTGCTGGCGCCGGGCGTGGCCGCGCTGAGCGTCGACCGCGATGCCTTCCCCACCGGCCGCGCCCTGCTGCTGAGCGGC
The DNA here is from genome assembly GCA_022204955.1 of Macrophomina pseudophaseolina. Taxonomy (NCBI): domain Eukaryota; kingdom Fungi; phylum Ascomycota; class Dothideomycetes; order Botryosphaeriales; family Botryosphaeriaceae; genus Macrophomina; species Macrophomina pseudophaseolina. Next base: position 96,621 of record JAJJID010000073.1, read on the forward strand.
GAGCTGCTCACGCGCGTCGAGCAGCTCGAAGCACTTCTGCGCGATTACGAGTGAGTTCGCATCTGCCGGAGCTGAAGGCGCCCGCTAAGCCCGATGGAAGCAACGGAGGTGACGCTGATTGTAGCCCGTCCGCCGGCCCCGCCAGCGCTGCTCCACCGCATGGGACACCAAATTTTGACGCCGCTCCTGAAAGCCCCGGGCCGCGCAGGTCTTACACCGCTCCTGTTGCAAGCCGGCCGCTCGAGAATGGCGCCGCCGCCGCTGGCTCCGTGCCGGCCTTGCGTACTGCAGACGACTCCCAGCAGGGCATCGACGTCTGCACCCGTTACGAACTGGAGAAGAAATTCGAGACTTCGCGTAACCCGACTCCCGCTTACCAATCGCCTGCAGTCCTGCCGGGCCAGCAGACCCCGTCAATCCAACCTTCCTCTCTGGGCTCAACATGCTCCCCCTCGCCGGGTATTTCCGGCTTTTCCCTCTCGCCCAGCCTCCATCAGAGCTCCATCACGAGCTACAACTCCTCGATCAAAGCTCCAAGCATCGCCCCAAGCCGCAAAAGACTCCCTTCTCTGTCACTGGGCCCGGCTTCTCTGCCCGCCCATGTGGCCGTTTTGTAAGCCCGCCGCACCTGTTGCCTCCGCGCTCTTCTGACCTGTCAGCAGGCGTCTCTTCACAACCGACGGCTCTCAGTTGCCCAAGAACACACAGCTTCTCGGCTGGCAGAAAAGCAACCACGCAGAGGGCAGTGTAATAGTCTGGTCCATCCAGGGGTCACCGGACGAATTCGTACATTACCGTAAGCGAAGCCGCATGCCACTTCTCAACTCTCACGTCTTGACTGCCACACAGTACCCTGCAATGCCTTCCCCCTCACCCTTCACAGAGACCACAACGAGGGATCGGTCGTCCAGTTCAACAACCTGCACAAGGTCGCGCTCCGCTCTGGAAGTTCCGAGCGCTTCTTTTCCGCAACCCGCGTGGTCTACGAGTTCGTGCAGGACGAGCGCTTCATCGACTTCCAGGAGGATATCCGGAATAAGCACCTCGTCGGCTTCTTTGACTTCCACCAAATCCTGAGCAGTCGAAACGGCCAAAGCACGTACGGCGAAGCAATCCATGGACATGTCAAAATCTGGAAGGACCGCGAGCCACCATTCCACCACTCAGTATCATTCTTCGGCAACCGCGCTCGCAGAGACTTGGAGTTCCCGCTTCTCCGTTTCAGCGGCCTAACTGTTCCTAAAAAACCTGAGAAGAGAGTGAAGCTGTCTTTCTCGCTGTCGAAGAAGACAAGCCAGAGCAAGGGTCCATTCCGAGGTTTCTTCAGGCGCACATCTCAAAGCAGTGAGGCCTCAACACCAGTGTCGGACCAGATTTCCGATATCTCAGAGCCGCCAAGCGAGCTGACTGCCCTCATGAATGAAATGAAGTTCCTCGAGTTCCGTTTTGATACCCACGAAGGTAACTTTTGCAACATAAGCCTTCCACGCCCCTTTTCATACCCCTGTGTACTAACCCAAGCTGTCCCAGATTTTGAGCGTTTCGTAAAAACTTTCCAAGAAGCCCGAGCAGCTGACGAAGCCCGTCCGGCTTTTTCTCTTGCCGACCTCTCTGCCGAACTAGAAAACACGTCCAAGGCCAACGAGCTGTCAGCGGAACGTGAACGAGCAGAACTTGAGGCCCTGCTCCTCGCTTCCCCCATGATAAGAGCGAGGGCTGAGTCTGGGTCTGTGTCGCCGATGACAACGCCGCACTTCCCGACTGAAATGGACGCGGTGGCGGCGCACGGGCGCCGATGAGAGGCGAAGCGATAGTAACGTATACGGATCAACCTTCCCAAGACTGACGAGCCTAGCTCGGAAATCAGTGCCGAATCATGCATGCCTCTGACCAATTGTTTCCCCTTGGGTGGGCTTATGCCCTTCTGCTGCCGCGCGTGTGCCCGGGGAAGTGCTTCGTCTGTAGTATCATGTCCGCCGTGCGCCGCCCCACCGTCGTCGACTGGCCCCTAACACGCCCCGATGGGCTAAATTCGCCGGGATGTTGGAGTTTTTTTTTTCACCTCCTTGGTTCATATTTGCCCTATAGTATGAGTGGCTTAGCCGCTTGCGCAAAGAGTGGATTTTTTTTTTTTTGCGTGAATCATGGCGGGGAATGTCCTCTTTGGCCGCCCGTCTTCATTTCTTCCACTTCTGAGGACCCAAAGTTCCCATGCACCAGTAAATTTCCCAGCTGTAATGTCTACCAAACTTTCATCGTCTCGAAATACGTCTTATCTGGCCCAAGAGCACCGTTTATGGGAGATGCTCGCAGGGCTGGGTTTTTTCTCTCATTATAAGCTTTTCTATTGGCAATTGTCAATACATACGACCACAGGTCGCAGAATACAACGGGTCCCGTCTGCTCCCCGATATTTAAGCTGCGAACCGGTTGATTAGTAGTCAAGTGGGTGACCATTGGCGAATCCCATCTGTTGTATGTCTTTTTTTTTTTGGACGGTTTACATTTTCTATTCTGTGGGCTCGTGGGGGCAATGGTGCTGGGATTTTCCTTTGCGGACAGTGGGGCCGAGAACCGGCCGGGACAACGGCACGACGGGTGAAATACGGAAGGCTTAACAAGCTTAATAGGGAAAAGCTTTATGGGGAATCCGGTAAGGTGAGAAGAATGTCAGTCTCATGCTTGGGAAAAGGTGGGTGATACGATTTGGCATCTGTGCGAGCTTCTTTTGACCCTCCGCGTCGAGCATGTAGGAAAGATCGCCTAACGGAAACTGCTGCGTGTGCTAAAATGGCTGCGGAGATGCACTCATCGTCTCTGTAAACGACATTATGCAGGTTATGTTATCTTGACCAATGATATGAAGGTAGGAGGAGGAACTACGTACACTCTATCTTTATCTGTCATCTTTTGCCTCCAAAGCACAGCACTTGACTCTTACTGCTGCGCCGCGTAGGCTGTAAGAATGCTGCTTCAATCGTGCAAAACGGTGGTTGGCCAATTCTCTCAAACGTCAAGATAAGAGTGTGTTGGAGCAGCGAAATTGAAGCAATCGCTTTCAGTTCTGGGTAAGCGTTGCAGAAGCTTCTGGTCATCTCTCGTCAATTCAGGGCATCATATGCCCAGTAAGATGCCTTTTCTCTACCGCTGTTCATCGCCTCCCTGTCATTGCCAGGGATATTCGCCAAATTGAAGTTCGCGGCGAAGCTGGCTGAAGTTGCGCACGATCCTCCGTGTACGCACTGCCAAGACCCTACAGTACATACCGTTTCTTAAGTCTGCTTTGCTTACGAGAAAACAAAGTAACTTGCATTGTACGCGCTACTACGGTTAGTCTCGTACTATAGATTAGGGGGATAGTAGCTTTATTTCCCTCTTCGATCCGTTACTGCTCGGTGAAATAAGCTAAGCTTGGATAGCCGTCCGTTACAGTATTTCACTCAGTAGGAATGAAAAACAGACCCATCAATCAATCAATCAATCTCACTTAGGCCTGCTTCTGTTTGAGGACGACGTCAGATCTTTCGAGGAATTTATGGTACGGAAGAGGGTTAAGCCTGATCATTACACCATTCGGTCAATTGGTAGACTCCTCTCAGCATGGCGACACGAATGGAACAACTGCATTTGTATGATGGATCAGCGGTAGAACATCACCCCTGTAATTCAGAGCGCTCCCGGCCATCAGTCTCGGCTACCCTCGGCCGTTGCGAGTCTGCTTCCGCTAAGTCCAGAAAGCCGTTGGCGTACTCGCCACCGTTCGGCGCTTTGTTCTTTCACCAAAGAGACACAGCCACGGCCAGAGCTATCCAGGACACGAATAGCAGTGCTCCAAGAACACCTCCAACAGTAGCTGTATGGGGGGCTCTCCTTGTCGGAAATGGAGTTACCCGTCTGCGTGGAAAACATGATTGTTCCGATGCCTGTGGCGTTGATCATAGTAGTTGAGTTGTCACAATAGTTCGGACTGTCAGTTGGCTCGCGGCAGCACCCTGATCCAGGCATGCATTGCAAGACATTGGCCAATGACCATTTGGGGCCGCAGACTGCAAGAGGGTTCAACGTCGTATAGCATGTGCAGTACCTGAAGAAGTGTTGACCTTTCTCGCAGAGCTTCAGGTAAACAGCGTCTTCTCCAGTAGCATCCCTATACCCCTTTTCCCAAGTGAAGCCGGTCCACCCATCGCTCGTAGCCATGCAGAGGCCCAAGTCCAGGCAGAGATTGGTGTAGTCCTCCCAATTGGTCTTGCAGCAGGCGCTATCTTTTGTTGCGGAGCTGCTGCAGGGAACGTAGGATGAGGGGGGAGCATTTCCATTGACATCCTAACAGGCGTTTTCGAGACCGGGGGCCAAGAATACGGGGGCGTCAATGAACGGCGCGAGTTTCTGCATAGCGAGAAGGCTGGATGAGTCTGCTCGGTTGACTTTTGCCGGCGGGGCTAAGTAAGTGCGCTTCATCGCAGAGCCGCGCGGATCAGGGGTATATTTGTTATAAGTGTTCTTCGACCGCTAGCTGATGACGCAGTATTGAAAATTGAGAAGAGAAAAGACGAACCAAATCACGGCTCTCAGGAGAGATCTGCAGGCCAGTTTTAGCCCCCACCATCTTACAGGAGGCCCTATCAAAGGGACAGCATACTAAAACCGCTTATGAGCCGAATCAATATTGCCCATTGGCGTTAGCTTCCGAAAAAGCATGTTGGGTCGACGTCCGCATTCGGGCCTTTAGGCCGCTGTTTGTCTTGATGCCTATATCACCCATGGAATCAATACACGAGGCAAAGTTCACGACCTGTTAAGTCTTGCTGTTTCATAGCTTAAGCCCCACAGCCAGTCTCAATATTCTCATTTCCTAGACCCCGTACCCGAAGAGAGTTTTCAAGGACCAGAAACATGTGAGCGTGGATGCTCAGCACCCTGAGTCATGCTCGTATTCGCATATCGTAGATCTGCAAAGCTGGACGTAGCGGAGGGATGTCCTCTTTTGCGAAGATTTCATGAGAAGGACAGATACTTTAGACATATGGCGCGGGGTTGAACTTCACAATCCGTTCATACCGCCAAGGCGAGGATTAAAGAAGCGTACTGGCCGGCTAACGGGACGCCAAATCTCGTGAATCGTCAATCCTCCCTCATCTTGATGATTCAATATCCATCTAGCCACTTGAACACATTTTTTTTATGCAGAAGATCGTCTTCTCCAATTGAGAGAAGAACCAAAAATAATGCGGCATTGCCATGTAATGGTCTCTCTTCACCTGGATGCCAGCATCCTGTAACGCCGCTTCCAGCACCACCCCATCATCCCGCATGAGGTCCTTCCAAGCTGTGGCCATGTATGTCTGTGGAAATTTCTTGAGCGCAGGCTCGTCGTAGCTGAATTTGTCAGCTCGGAGTCGACCTTCTGGGTTGCGTTCCGCTGAAAGCTCTACATAGACCGGTTAGCACTTCCCAACAGGATGAAAGTAGTGCACATAGAGGCTGATAAAACACTTACCGAATCCCCCCAATTGATCTGCACCCATAATGACTGGAGCCGTTGATTTCAGCTCCTTATAGCTTTGATAGAGCTCCGCATGCTTCTCCGGCGGCTGTTTGGAGTGCACAGTTACCGGAAACATACTCACCACCCCTTTCACTTCCGTCTGCGCCCAGCTGCCCCAACCTGTACACGGTACCGAAGGCCAGCGCTCCACCCGCGGACCCGCCCATCATGGCAACCCTGTAGATATAGCCACCGGCATTTTCGCGCGCCCAGTCAAAAGCGGTGAGGCAATCGGCTAACATATCAGCCGTCGTGTTCTTAGGCAAAAGGCCGTAATCCACTGAGACGACAACGCAAGGCAGGCCCGAAGTGACGCGGCGGCATTGAGCGTCCTCACTGTCGATCGTGCCATAGATCCAACTATCGCCATGAAACCAGACAACGATTGGCAGATTGCTGATTGTTGACGCCACAGGCTGATAAATTCGTAGCGGCACCTTTGTGGGCTCTGAAACCTCCAGGGCCAGCATTGATCTATCTGACGTCCCTTTCAGTCTTTGCGGGGTCTAAATATTAGGCGATGGCAAAGTAAGCAAGGGAAAATGAAGGAAAAATGGGGAGTCGATTTGATCGTACTTTCAGTCGCCAACCCCTCCAGCGGTGGCCACATTTGCTGCAATTCATCCATCATGCCATTTAACTGAGCGCCTTTTTCCATGGATGTCGCCTTCTAGGTGCCTGGGGCTGCCCATAGTTGCTTCAAGCTGTGTAGTTAAGACGTCAGCAAGGTTCAGTCGGACTTTACGCGGTGAGGAGAGACGAACCTCGAGTCGAGCAGGGTCGACGCCCTCGTCCGCTACCAGTAGCCTATTCGAAGAAGTCATTGCGGGAAATGCTACGTCAACTTGGCTGCTCGAGGATCCAATCTTTTCAATCTGTCAGCTATCCGCCAGCGGAGTTGACGTTGACCGCATGGCAAGGTCATCCGGGTTCAAACGTAACCCTTCAGCCCCACCACGGGTAAGCGGAAGGATGTTTTGGAACGTTCAGTCAGCACTAATACGCCACCAGCTTTCATGAGATCCCGTGGGTAGTTGATGTTGCTGCGGTGAGTAACTGAGTGAGAAAATGGCGTGGCGGCTAATTACAGAATTAGGTGACGAGTGGGTTCAATTGACGGCGGACATACTTCTACCAAAGAAGGCATTCAACACCGGAGCCAAGATATTCAAGGCCCGGAATGCATTGATAACTTCAACAGTGGTAAGTTCGAAAACGACTGTAGTACAAGGTCAAATGGATTCTTCCAGGTGTGAAGTATGCTCGAGACTAAGCCCCTACGTTAAACCGTGCTCTGCAAAGTCAGTCAGATATAGTGGTTTCCGATGTGCTGGAGCAGTATCTAATACCGATAAGTGAACGTGCAGGCCCGACTGTACCTGCGAGACGCTGTTTCACTCCCGACGGGGCAGTCGTTTTGGAGCGGAGGAATCGACACACTTTTTGTCGGGATAAATCCAGGTAAACGCGTATTCCTCTTGGATTTTGAGACAAAGCACGCCAGAGGGCTAGTCGCAACTCGCGCAAGGTAGCTTTCAAGATCAATCAATGTGCTTCCCGCTCTACAGCCTTGTATATCCCCGAACCAGCCGCCTTTATATTACTCACGCAGAGATATCCATAGCTAGCCCTCCCTCTCTTTCGATCTGTTCAATCTGCTTAACAATACTTGACTTCCACCTCAAGAACTCCGCCCTCCTCGCCTCACTCAGATAGTCCACCTTGTCCTGCATCATCGTTCCCAGACCACCTTGTGATACTGATGTATGCACATCTCGTGCCTTCTCTCCGGTTCTCCGCTTTTTCAGTGGCGTGTATGCATTCGCACTTGCTACAACCGGTCTTTTCGGTGTCCGCGCATCTTCCATTTCCACGTCATCCTCATCCACTGCACCGCCATTCGTCTTCAACCCAGAGCCTTCCGCAATATTACTCAACCATTCCATCTCCAGCCATCCCTTGTCTTTGGCATCACGCAACAACCTCTCCACTGCACTCGACAGGTCTTCTTCGCCCTTGCCATCGCACGCATCAACCTTGGTCAGCACCTTCACTGCCTTCGTCCTCATAGCTTGATGCTCAGAGCCGGTCGTTTCTTTCCCGCTCAACCGGATCATAGCAAGAAACAACACAACCACGACCAAAGCCGGAACATCCTGCTCTTCGACCTGGCTTTCTCCCACATCTCTTCTCTGAGCATCACGCTTTCGCGTCCGCGACGGCGATGCAGCAGCGTTTTTTGGCGCCTGCAACACAGAGCGCACGCCCGCATAAACGTGCGGCGCCGCCGCGGGCGCGTCCAGTGCTCTACAAAGCTGCCGTATCAGTGGCATAACGTAACCCGGCACGCCATCCTCCTCTACCGCACAAGCAGCATTCGATCTCCTGCTTGATGCCGGTGTTCGCGCTCCCCTCGGTGTCCTGGACGGCGTCGTTGCGGCCTCGGCAGCTCTCGCGCGCCTACTCGGCGTCTGCGGTGCGGAAGGCGGGCGCGACGAAGAAGAAGAAGAAGAAGAAGAAGAAGAGGAGGAGGAGGAGGAGGAGGAGGAGGAGGAGGAGGTTGTGAGCGCACTGTCGAAGTAGCCGTACACTTTCTTGTAGGCGCGAGGAGGGATGGGCGGGCGAGCGACAATGGGCGGGAGGTTGAGGCGCTGTTTTAGCCTGAGAGGTCATTGATCAGCAACGAAAGCGCAGGCGCGAGTCGTTCCGAGGGCGGGAACGGTTCAATGGCGTACCTCTCGCATGCCAGGTGCGCGCATGCGTATGTGCGCGCGATCTCTTCGTCGGGCTTGAGGCTGCTCGCCTTGCTGCGGGACTGCGCGAGCAGGGAGACGGCGACATGGAGGAGCTCGGAGGGGAGCGGTCCATTGAGGGATGGAACGAGGCCCGCGAGAGCTTGTTCGACAGGTTTGCTCATTTTTCGTATGTGCTGGTAATGGATCCGTGTGTTGGTGTCGAGGTCGCCGTCGGCGCGTGCGGGCGGGTCATAGCTCCGCGCTATCACGTGTAGAATGCGAATTTCCACAAAGGGTAGGACCCTGACGGAGAAAGTACCTTATCATCGAACGTCTAGAAAATCAGGGAGACTTGGTGACCGAATCTACAGCTGAGCCGACCTCACTAAAAGTCTTGGCGACCTGGTCACTGCTCAAAAAACCACATGACCTTGCACTTTCAAAGTAGCGCTGGGGTGTTAGTAAGGTCGCCAAGACTTTTAGTGAGGTCGGCCCAACTGCACCCTAACTGCTTGAGACGTTTGAGGTTGCCAGGCAGTGGCCGCACCTTCCCGCAGACATAATAGCTATTTTTGGGAGCGATGATGAACAATCACGGAACTTGACTCCAGATCTTGTAGCGCCCAGCCCCTTAAAACAAGGGCGTGCTTTTAGTCTCACGCCTTGCGGTGAAGCTCCGTTTACTTAATACAGATATATCATCGCAAACGAAATCTATACGCACATAGGTATCTCAATCTAAGATAAATCAGCCAGACACCCGTATGCTGTGCAGACCATGCCGCCCACTTTCCATTTCGAGAAACCAATCGTAAACGTAATCCTAAAAAGTGAGCCCAATGCCATATCACCTACGCAGAAAAAGCATCTACAACACCATATGATGGAAAAACGCGGTTTAGAAAAAAAAAAAGAGCCAAACCAAACGGCAAATACACCAGAGCAATGCTTCGTGTAAACGTTGAAGGAAAGTGAAGACAGCCAGACTTTTCCCGTCCGGCCATCTCTGGTATAGATCCCATCCGTGCACCATCCTGGGGCCACCCTATGCACCAAAGTCCTCCCGGAAAAACGCTGTGCAGGTGTATGACAAAGGAAAGCTGGGTAGTGAGTTTCAATCAGGAAGTAGATGCGACCTGTTCCTTACGCTCTCCACATTGCCTCCTCGTCAATCGGCATGGGTGTCAAGCTTCTCTCTAACTCGTCGTGCAGATTCTCCTCTTCGTCTCTTGATGACGAAAAGCTGACCGAAGATGTCATCGTGGTCGGCGTATTGGGCTCCGGAGGCGAAATACTGGTGATTTCCGGGAATTCACCCGTGGCTGATTCGACCAGGAGCTGAGGCGGAGGTGGGGCTGAACCATCGGAGTCTCCCTCAACATCGCCTTTCGCCTTTAGCTTGTTCAACCTTTCATTTCGTAGCTCTTCCCTCTGACGCATGACCTCTTTCTCATGTTCGATCGCCTTAGCTCTGCGGTCTTCAACATCTCTCCTGCGTACAACCTTCTTCAGTGCCTCGCTGGCTTGGATCAATCCATCAATACTGATAGCATGATTGGTCATCTGCTGATTGATGTAGTGGTACACAGCGCCCGGGTTATCGCACTCGATTAAAGCTTTCTCGTTGAGCTTAAGGAGCGCAAGAGCGACTTGGAACAAGAATGTTGAACCGTCGTGCATGCACAACACGACATCCCAAACCCTGAAAAGCGCTTCGGCGGAAAGGCAATCCGTGAAAACAGAGAGGAACCATTGGAAGGTCAACGCTTCAAGTTCAATACTGAGATCATCGAAGTGTGCAGAGAGTTTAGGGAGCAGCTCAGCCACATATTGCCGAAGGACGATCTGATCAGCCCGTGAAGCCAAGAGTGAATGGTCGTAGTAACTTTCCGGCAGAATAGACTCGATCATGGTGGCGAGCATCCAGAAGGCATCCTCAGCCGTGGGCATGATAAGAAGAAGACAAGCGGTGATGAGGTTCATGCCTTGGCAATATCCGACAGCAGTGTTACGTCGTGCATAAGCAACAAGCACTTCGTTCAGCTTTTGGACGCCGGGCCCTCGGCGGAAGAAAATGTTGTCGGTTAAAGTTCTGTGGATATCCATCTGGATCTGGGAGACTACGGCTGGGTCGTCAGTACCATTGGCGACCAAATCTTCGTAATACCCTGGAATTCTCATTGCGGCGGCGCCACTGCACTCTGCCCAGATCTTCGCCCTGTAGCTGACTGGGATACCGCCAAGAACAAGATTCTTGAACTCCTTCCATTTTGCGCGACCAATCTTGCCCTTGTTGCCCAGGCCAGCAATACCAATGATTTCACCATCCGTGAGCAGTGTCTCGGGCATTGTGTTCTTGGCACGGCCTTCGCTTGCTGCCACAGCGTCACCCTCCCGCTTCCGTTCAGCTCGCACTTTCCTCAGGAACTCGTGCCATTTGGTTTGCTTATCGCGCTGTAGGGAATCATGAAGATCCGTCAGCTGATCTAGCAACGCTTTCACAGGGTCCGGCTGAGGGCTGCTCAGATCAGCTGTGACGGGACTTGCTGGTCCACTCAAAGTGGGCTGCGCGATTTCAGCTGCGCCCGATTCGACACTGAGGGATGGTTGCGGATTGCTGCTGACCGCTGGGAAGGATGCATTGTTCTGCACGATGACTTGGGAAGCTTTGGGTGTTTCCCCCACATCAACCTTTGTCATATGAGCCGCGACTGGTGTATGTGAGAGCAGCTCTGTGGGGAAGGTGGCAATCTTGAGGTAATCTTGCCAACTACGTTTGGCAGGCAAGCTATCCTCATGCTGTGACAGAACGCTCTCTGGCCGTGGAATCGGGCTTTCTTCCTCCACTTGATCAGTCGATACCTCTCCCTCGCCGTTCCGAGACCTCAACATCGTCCTTGCAGTTCCGAGTGATTCGCTCTTATGATGCTGCTTGTTCTTCTCAAGAGCAGCTGCAGCGGCCTGAGCTTGTCTCTTCTTACGCCGTTGATCGTAGATGAAGCCAAATCGGTCGGTAAGAAACTCCGAATTGTCACCGAAGTTGTTTTGGGGCATGAGAGTTGGTGGTCTGGAATCCTCGGGCAAGATCATGTCCATCTCGACAGGACCAAGATTGCTGACGGAGCGAACGGCAGGTGGGCTAGAGCCCTGCGCAGTTGTCGCGGCATTGCGCAGACTTTCGGGCGCGAGATTCTTTTTGATTGTACCAGTAGGGCCTAAAGAAGTTCTTGCTCCCCTACCTTGAGCTTTGGATGCTGTGCCAGTAGTCTTGGAGGAATCCATGGATGTCGTGCGCTGAGATCGATCCGTATCCAATCCGTTTACGGATGGCCTCCCCCTCAGACTACCTGCTTTGTCATTCTCGCGGTTCGTCTGGTTGTTTCCCGCCACCAATCTCAATGCCCAAGATGCGACCGAACCGGATGATTTTCGAGAGGATATTGAAGCTTCATCGCCGCTTTCTAATTTCTTAAGCTGGTCAACGGCTTTGGATGGAGGCACGAACAAATCATTGCTGAGGGGTTTCCGCTGCGCCCCACTCGAAGCCCTTGAGCGGGACTGAATATCCTCATCATATGCACTTGCGACACTTGGTGTCTGGCTCCTTCTCTTGTTGGCCATTGAACCGGTCCAGAAACTCTTCCAGCCCTTGGTGGATTTGTTAGTGGCGAGATCGGCAGAATTAACGGAGTGATCGTCACTGAGAGATGGGAAAGCGGTCAGGGAGACGTCGTCTTCAACCATCAATTCCCTCTCGCCGTCATTCTCATCGCTCATGGCGCGAGCAAGGTGCTTGTCGATGGGATCTTCTGGATGCAGTCCGTCGAGATCGACCAGGCTTTGCCTCTTCGCTCTCCTGCCTCTCTCACCAGCATCGCCTGCTCCGTTGGGCGTGGGGCCGCGCTCCAGCAGCTTCAGACGCTCGTCGATGTCCAAATTCGAGACCTCGCACTCCTGCAGCATTTTCCGCAGGATTCTCTCGCGTTCCTCGGCCTTTCTTCGAAGCGCCGTTATTTGGGCGTCGCGCTGGGCTAGATCCTGCGCCAACTGTTTAACCAGACTGACGGGCCCAGACCGAGCCAGCATACGCTCGATCTGTTCATCGCTCGCGTGATGTAGGTTTCCGGGCACGCTGCGAACATCTTGCGGTGTATCGTCGAACAGGGCGGAGCGATCGTCGGAGGGCACGGCAGCCAGCAGACTACCGACTATTGATTGTACCGGTTTTGGCGCTTTACGAACTGTGGGTGGGTCCGGGAGGCCTGTATTTTCCTGAAGCAGCTGCGGGGATTGCGGTTGTGACAGCTCCGTCTCGCAGAAGCGTGTGGCGATGGGCGAAGCTTCGGGCGACGGGGACAAGGACGGGAAGGAGGTCAGGCTCTTGTCTGAAGGCGTCGGGGCCTGAGCCTTTGCCAGCGAGGCATGCGAAGCGGTTTTGCGCGGCTTGGAGCGGCGTGCTGCGAGGCCGGCGGCAGACTTGCGGCTGCCCGAAGAAGCGGAATGTGTGGACGAGGCGCGGCGGATATGAGGGTCGGTGGAGGAGTCCATGGCCAGGGCACTCTGGCGGCATCGAAGGCCGTGGGAAGCGTGGCGGGAGGGAGTTGGTCGCTGGGAGGGATTTAATGGGCATGCGGGCTTAACGTCATTGCCGGGATGTTTGGGCTGGCGGGTGGGCGTGCTCTGTTTCACGCCGGGGCGGTGGGCGCTTCTCGGGGTCCACGTAGCTGGCTATGAGCTGGCCGGTGGGGGACTGCGGCTCGAGGAATTGCTCAGGCGCAAGGGCAGCGCGCGAGGAGGAGAATGCATGTGAGAGCCGGTATGGAGGTAAACAGCGGCTTGGGCTCGATCGGCACCCAGCGACACACGCCCAGGGCGCCGCCACAGGCCCCGGCTCCGTCGCAGCCTCAGAACCCAGAGTACTCGGCTGCTCCCCGCACAATCTGCCCTACACACCGCACGCCATCCATGCCGCTGACCGACGAGGACGCCGCGGCGCAGGCTGTCGCCGCCTTGGGCGCGCCCACCGACGCGCAGCGCAGTGCCCAGGCCGAGGTCGCGCGCATTCTCCGCGACGAGACGTCCTCGCCCTTCGTTGACGTCCACCACCTGTTCGTCCTGTTTGACACGCTCTACTTCAGCGCCGCGCTCGGCCCACGCGTCGAGCTGTCTTGGTCGTCGCGATTGACTCTGTACGTCTGCCCGCCCTGCCCTCGACCGGCCTGCTATCTTTAGCCGCCCCGAGTCGCCGGCCTGTGTGCCTGGCGATCCTTGCTGCCGCTCCATTCATTTCCTCAGCCTTCTGTCCAATCTCCTTGACCATCCCACGCGTTGCATCCTGCTACCACGCCTCATTTCATCTCGGCCGCGGCGCTGTAACGCGTCCGCAGCAAGGGCATCCGCCTCCCTTTTCTAGCCCAGTCGCTGCCCTTCAGTCATGCGGCCCGGTGCTCTTTTTTCTTTTTCCCTCCAACGAGGCGGCCGGGTGTTGGAGCATGCGCATCCCTAGCACAGCTTGTCCCGAATCTCGATTGGTCCAAACAGGAAACTGCATAAACCACATCAAACGCTGGAGCGCTGCGAGGCTGACTACTCCGTTTCCACAGTTGCGCTGGCATCTGCGAGCTCCTCAAGGATGCTCAGGGGAAATACACGCGCATTCGCTTGAAGCTGTCCGAGCCTCTGCTCAAATTTCGCCCACGCTCCGACACTGTCAACACCCTGCTGCACGAGGCTATCCACGCTTACTTCTTCGTGACCTCGTCTTGGCGCCATTACCGCGACGACGACAAGTCCGGCCATGGCCCCGGGTTTCAGATGCTTGCCTCAGCCGTTAATGCGCACGGTGGCTACGATGTAACCGTCTTCCACACCTTCCACGACGAGGTCGATAGCTATCGCAGACACGCTTGGCGTTGTGACGGCCCCTGTCAAGCCAGACCGCCCTTCTTTGGTCTTGTGAAGCGTAGTATGAACCGAGCACCCAGCCCGAAGGACAGCTGGTGGCCACAGCATCAAGCCGACTGCGGCGGCTCCTTCACTAAAATTACAGAGCCGGCATTAACCAAGAAGCAGATCGAGTCCCTGAGCGCCAAGCAGAGAGCCGGCCGCCAAAAGAATAAAATTGACCGTTGGCTCAATATTGAATCTGCTGAAAATGGATTGCCAGCCAGCGCCCGGAATGAAGCCAATGAAATTCGCCCCGGCTCCAAGACTAAGCGCTCTCGCAGCGCCGGCGACGATTCTGGGTCCGCGCCAGATAAGAAAAAGGCGCTCCTTACCTGCCCTATATGCGATTTTCGCGTTACAGAGGACGACGTCAACGATCATCTTGATTCCGCGCACGGGATGTAGGTGATCTACATGATCCGAGCCCAAGATCGCCGATACATATGAAGATCCTGCCTTCTGAAGTTCAGGGTCCAAAATGTAGCTGGAGACGTTTGTCGTGAGGATCCACATGAGTCAGTTAGCGAAGAAGTATCCAGGACCACATGCACGACCGGAGCCCTGTCTTGCCGCCATTGCGACGAGGAGGGTTATATCCACGGCGCCGGTTTCGACCATGTAGTATACAGGGATGCCAAGGCTGAGCAATTCCAGGGAGTGAAGCTGAACGAGATGCGTCCCTTCGAAAGTCTATTTTGGAAACAACCAAATTCCCTTGGCCTCTTCGTTGACGTGTGCCGATTCAGCGGCGTAAATATGGTATGGGTTCTTTCAAGTCTGTGGAAAGCCGAATGCTACTTGTCGCGCCGAGCACGTCAGTCGTCCTCTGGTGCAGCCGAAAAAGCCGGGTTACCGTGTGCACGACATCCCTCCGTAGGATGAGAAGAACAAGCTGACTCAACTTGACCTGCGATTTGCGTGATAGTCCGTAAAGGTAATCGCACGCTGTGAAGTGCTCGCGTATATTTCTTCTTACGGTTAGCTCATGTGCGTCGCGCAGCTGGTGATATATCGAAAGTCAACTTCCAACCTTACGCCAAAACCTGTCCTCAGCACCACCCCCCCTTCATTCCCTCGTACCCTTCAGTGGCTCGCTGAACTGCTTGAGCTCGTCCGACTTCCATTTTCTTTGCTTCCACGGCACACTCTTTACCTCTTCACCATCTCCGCTTACTTGACTTCACCTCGGCCTTGCGCACAGCATACCTCGTGTTATTCCTGAAGATAAGGGCCATTAGTCTCTCCGCCACCCTTGCCGCTCTTTTGGACTTTTCCCTTGTGAGTACCGCCTTCGCTTCTCCCTTTGAGTAGAGCAACGGCGATGAAATGGACACTACCAACTCACGCGGCACTGGCAACAGCACCGCCCCCACTTTCACCACGCATCCCATCAAGTATGCTACTGATTCTAGCGACGCCTCAAAGTGAGGCGGTGCTGTCTTCAAGCAACCTTCCTCTGGCTTCTTCAAAGCCATTCAGGGTAGCTCCACGGTCCCGAAGGCCTCGCTGCCCGCTGGACAGGCCTTCATCCTGGCGGGAATCGGAGGCACTAAAGGTTCCAACAACTATTGGCTCCAAGTTGGTATTTTTATGTTTGTCAATCCCAACTTGAAAAACTTGATGCAGTGCTACTGATGAATTTCACCAGAAACATCACTGCCTCGGATGCCGTCGACTTCAAGCCCGTGCATGTGCTTCATCCTATCAGCGACTTCATTATTGACGATGCTGAGATTGGCATCTCTGAGGGAGACTCTATTACCCTTCGAGTTGAGACATACTCCACCAATCAGGGCGTCGCAATTATCGAGAACCACACGACCGGAAAAGGCATGCATAAGCTCATCAATGCGCCTCCTGGCGCCTCTCCTCTTCTCGGACAATACGCCGAATGGTTCGTCGCACAGCCAGCTGGCCAGCCACTGACCAACTTTGGTTCTGTAAACTTTTCAGATTGCGTGGTGTACACAAATGATGGCCGGACTTATGGCCCGGAGCAGGGCTCATTCATCGCCTACATTCGTGATGGTGAGAAGAACATGAAGGAAACTGTTATCCGTGGCCATGGAGTAGCGATTACCTACGCTCCCAAGATTCAAAGCAATACCCGCGATATTATTAGCAGCGGCGGAGCCGCTAGCTTCTCAGGTTTATATTGCATGCACCAACTCTCTCAAAGTACCACAAGTGGATTCTCTGCTCCTGGGACTAGCTACGATCCTTTCGGAGGTGCCCAGAAATTTGCACCTGACGGTAACAATTTCACATCTGCCTCCCGTAGGTTTGTGATCCCGGCGCTCCGGGCTAGGTCGCCACAAACCAGATCGCCACCGATTATCTCTACGAGCTCACCGTTGGGGTTGGTATTGAATTGCCCACTGTAATATATGGAACAACCCTGAGAATGTCTTTGAACGTCACAACAGGTAAGATCACCGTGCACGGGGTCATCGTAGCGATTCCGGCTACAGTCATCCCTTTGTCTGAAAGTGATCTTGTCATGTCTGTCGGAGACACTGTCACACTGCGGGTGGTATTGATTTCTCAAGACTCAGGCACGTTCTACATAGAAAATGAGACCATACAGAAGACATTCAGCAACGACGTATCTCTGAACGATACGTGGTCCCTGGGGGCACAGAGAGCTTTAAGGCCTACTGGCAAATTCAGGCCCTGAACATTGGAGGGCAGCGCAATGTTCCTGACTTTGGAGAGATAAATACCACGAACTGTCACACTTCTCTTCGCAACGGGACCGAGTTGGAGGGGCTGGCTGGTGCGACTCCAATCTTCATCAAGACCAAGGATACAGTTGCCAGTGACGTCTATCTTGATGACGACCATGTCAACATCATCTACAATCAGCACAAAAGATAGTTGAGCCCGCCACGTGCACAGCTGCACCCCCGATCGACGGCGAAGTTCCGACTACTGGGTCTGCGTCGACCGTAACGTTGACCACCGGGGTTACTTCTTCCCTGCTTGTGGGACCCCATAAGAGAACGAACTTCACGGTCACCACTGATCCTTCGCCACGACGTAGTCTTGATAAACAGGATGATAGTGCCTTCACCGTTACGGAATGGCTTCCCAAGACTACTACATCTGAGGCTATCGTCGCTGAGGCCTTACTGCCCACCACTATTACAACGTCCACGAATCATACAACCGCTGCCACTTGTATCACCATTACTAGTCGCACTACTGTGAGGCGCACCGCCCCCGCTTCATCGATATACTCCCGTGACACCAACCCGGCCCTCGTCGGTGGTAAGCTTGTCCAGCATAGCGCCATGGAGTCCCCCCTTCCAATCACGTTAGCTCGTGCTGGCCCACTGGTTCCATCGTCGACTCTCGACGGCGAGGCTGACGGCAAAAGTGACAGTCGGCTTAGTGGGAATTGGGCAGGCGCCCTCATCGAATCCCCTCCTCCGGACACATTTTTTACGTCCGTGTCTGGCACTTTTACCGTTCCTGGAGCTTCAGCGGGATTGGAAGTTGGCGATGATTATTTTGCCATTATTTGGGTGGGAATTGGCGAGGGTGCAATCCTGCAAGCCGGTATTCAGCTAACATTCAATGCGACGACAAGTGAGACTACCGTCACTCCCGTTCACGAGTTCTTCCCAGATTCCCTCCATGTTTTCAATGGAATTACCGTATTAGTTGGCGACGTCGTATCTGTGCGCGTTCAAAGCTCGACTTCCACCGCAGGTACAGTCTACATTGAGAACTTGACGACACAAAAGAGCGTCAGTAAGGAACTTTCTCTCAAAAAAAGCGGTGTTAGTTTAAAGGGCCATACTGTTGAGTGGATTGTTGAGTGCCCAACCGCATATGCTGTGGCCAATTTCGGAACTGTGACATTCACAGATATCAAAGCCACCACGAATGATAGCACAGTCATACAAGGTTTTGCAAAATGGAAAAATTCTCACCGATGTGGCCATGGACGAGAAGCAGGTGACCATCAAGTACAACCCCCGCGATGAGAACAGAAAATCCAAGCGCAACATAACAACGGACTCCTCTGTTGACCAGGTGCACTAGGAAGCAGTGCCAAAGGAAAGTTCCGGTCAAACAGCAGGAGCTCAGAAGAGCCGAGAAACTTTGGGCTACTGCATGTGGTGGTTCTTTGCTCGTATGGATTATGAGGTGTACATAGTGGGCCGTTGCACTTTCTTCATGCATCGAAATACCCCGTCATACTATTTCCGACTGCGGAGGCTGCCTTTAGGTAGCTGATTTAGCATTAGCTGAGATCAACGTGCCTTTCAGAAATCCTTCTTCCGTGATCATACAGGCATTTTGATAACTTCCCTAGTGCGTCGAACTCTGGAATCGTCCGCGACCGAATAGCCAGTAGTGTTTTCCATGACGTTTTCTACAACTCCTTGCTTTTCCTACTCACAGACAGGACTTCCAGAACGCATCTTCCCCAAGAAGGAGATGAGATCCAGCCCCCTCGTTCTCCTGCAGCATTTATTTATGGAGACGCTGGGCTTCGACCTGTAGCAAAGATCTCGTATCGGAGAAGTTGCAACAGTCGTTTAGGCATGAACGCCATAATTTTCTCAAAACAATCACATACGGAGGACTGCTTCAACTACCCCGCGACGGCCTTACTAGACCTCAAGGCGATACCCACTCGGTCCGCACCGCAGAAGCACGCACCTCCGGCGTTGGGCGCAGTAACGAAGCATCAGACCTCCCGGGCGGAGAGAGAGAGAGAGAGAACGGGAAGCCCCACACTCTCTGCACAACACACCCACGCCCCGTCTCCCAATGTGCGCCCCCACAAATATCCGCCCGCCGTACCAGAAAAACGGTCGGATAATCGGCCAAGGAAGTGGAAACGAAATTTGGAAAAAGGCAGAACATGATGCAAAGAAACAAAAAAAAAAAAAAGAAAAGGAGGAAAAAGAAAAGAGAAGAAAATTCTCCGTCTCCACAAGACACCCGCGGAGCCACAGAGCCGCCCCACAAGCGGGCCCCCAAACAGCCCCAAATGGAGCGCATAATTCTTCCGTGTGCGCGCGGATGCGGTCGGGACAAGCTTCCTGCACAAGACTTTTGGCCAAGCGTTGATCGTTGGAGATCTGGAATCTGGGGGTTTGTCTCACCTGCGGTTACGTGCTTTGGTTTTGGCCGTAGGGGAAGGGGGAGAGCGATCGATATCGCGCTAGGAGGGCGGGCATGGGGCTTGGTTGGTTGGCGGAAGGGGGGGATGGTGCGGGGTAGACGGGGGGTAATTTGCATCCTGTTCGGCACGGGGTAGGCGGTGCGTGTGTGCAGAAGCATATCTTGCTCGAATGAGTGCAAGGATAAGCGGTGGGTTGTGTTCAGCGACGATGGCGGTGGCGGCAGCGGCCGCGAGTTGGAGTCACCGGGAGCAGAAGCAAAAAGTACAGCAGACCAAGCAACATAGAAAGAGGGCCGTGGAACGAGAGTCCCAGCTTGAAGATATTTCGTATTCATAGCATATGTGCATGTAAATCATCAACAGGGTAAACTAGGGATGCGAGGCATGTGACGCCAGCTTTATCCCCCCTTTTGCACCATCATCTAAACCTTTGAAGGCAAGTTCTCCCTCCCCTCGACAGTCCCTTTTCCATCCTCTCCAACGTGCACATGGTGCGCGTCATCCACGCCCATCAGATCACCACCTTTCTCGACGTGGTTGCTACCACCGAACAGGACATCAATCTCCTCGAGGCTGACCTTCTTGGTTTCAGGGATGAAGAACCACACGAAGACAGCGAGAAGGATGTTGATGCCAGCGAACATGTAGAAAGCATAAAAGCCACAGTTGTCAAGGAAGGTAGGGAAGAACTGTTGGACGATGGCGTTGGCAACGTTTTGGGTCTGCGAGGCCATGCCGACGGCTTGCGCGCGCACGTTCATGGAAAAGATTTCGGAGGTCCAAATCCAGACGGTGGCTCCCCACGAAGGCTTGTCTGTGCTCGGGTGTTAGTAAGAGAGAGAGAGAGAGAGAGAGAGAGAGAGAGAGGTGGTTGCTTACAGAAAAAGGCGAATAGGAACATCAGGAAGACAATGGAGATGCCGACGGGACGAGACTTGGTAGACGAGCCGTCAGCGGCGATGATGGACGGAGTCTGCGTCTCGACAGTTGCGGCGATGACCATGCAAAGACCCATGCCAATAGCTCCCACGATGAGGAGGGGCTTGCGGCCGAAACGGTCAACAGTCCAGGTAGCGTTGAGGGTGAAGAGAATGCTGAAGGTGGCGTTAAGTGCGTTGATGAGAGCGATCTCGTCACTGCTTTTGAAGACCTTCTTGTAGACCTTGGTAGAGTAGGTGTTGAGTGTGCCTTGACCAGTGATCTGCTGGCCAGCGTTGACGATAAGGGCGAGGATCAGACGTTTGCGAATTGAAGGGTCTTTCCACAGAGCAGCATAGCCAGAGGAGATGGCCTCTTTTTCGAACTCGAGAGCCTCGCGAATGATCAGGATCTCATCTTCAACGTCCTGCTCGGTATCACGGACCCTGCGGAGGGACTCGCGGGCCTTCTCGATCTGGTTGCCCTTCTTCACGTACCAACGGGGGGTTTCGGGAATGAACCAGAGCTGAGCGAGGATGAGGATAGGCACCAAAAGTTGGAAAATGACGACCATACGCCAGTCCCAATTGCCAAGGGTCTTGACATGCTTTTGACATGCAACTGTTGACAGGTCAGTCATCTGCAAGGTCGAATGGAATACGAAGACGTACAGTTGACCCAATAGGCAATGAAAGAGCCGACGCTGTAGAACATCTGCCAGAAAGACATGATAGTACCACGGATCTCCTGGGGCGCAAGCTCGCCAATGTAGATGGGGCCGGCGGCTGTCAATGATTAGCAAAGCTGACATGGTAACCGCCTAGTCCAAAATATCGAGGCGGCACTTGATTGGGGAGGGGACATACTCAGAGCAACACCCTGGCCCATACCGATCAGGACACGGCCACCGATGAAGCAACCGATATTACCCTTGGGTGAAAATGCCTGCATGAAAGTGGCGACGATGACAAGCAGGGAACCAGTGGCCATGCCGGCGCGTCGGCCCGCCCAATCGGCGAGAGGACCACCGATAAAGAAACCGGCGACAACGGCTCCCACGGTGTAGGCAGTGTTGACGGCACCTTGGGTTTGCGAATTCTGCAGTGCGCATCATGGTCAGCAGGGTTCGTTGTTTCGACGCTGTTTCGTTTTGTTTGGGATTGCGTTTCATACCGGGTTACCGAACCAGTTCATCCAATTATCAGAACCCAGAACAGCATTGTACACGGAGGCGTCGTAACCGTAAAGAACCATGCATGATGCGGCGACGAGAGAGATGTACCTGGGCGCAAGTCTTAGCTTTTTTTTTCTTCTGGCGTTTTTGTGGCGGGCGCGGCGTGGCTGAGGGACAAGACAAAGCTTACCAGTTGTACGCTCTCTTGGCTGTCATGAAACCCATGATGAGCGATGTTATGAGAGGGACCACCCCTCAATGTGCTGACTCGAAAACGGGAGGAAAAGGGGATGAGCAGAGACGAATCTGTGGCAAGCGACTGGGCTCGACGACGGCTCAAAAAAGCGGTCGAGGGAGGACGAACGACTGGCGTCTTGGGAGAGAGACAAGACGTCGGAGGGAGAAAGAGATGAGGCGAGGACAAGCTTGTGCCGAGCCATCGATGGACCTTATACTCGCTAGGGCGGAGCGTATCAGCTCCCTTGCGGCGCCCTGGCGGACCAGGGCAGCCATGCACAGTTGGACGCACGCATCAGGTCCTGGAAAACCACCAATTACGAGGGCGTGGGGCGTCCGGGGGGCATGGGCAGGTGGCACGAGCTCGACTTGATGGAGAGGCGGTTTTGGTGCAATCCGGGGCCCCGGTGCGGCAATGGACTCAGGGTGGATCTGGTGGGATTCCTCCACACGCCGTTCGGCAGCGTCTGGGTGGTGGCTCGGAGGGAGGCGTCTGGAGGAATGCGAACTGGGGCGCTGAGGGGCGTGGGCTGGTGGGAGGACAATTCTCCACCAATTACGGGCGGGCAGGCTAGGCTCTTTTGCCGGCCCAAAGACGTGCAAGCGACCCAGATCCCCGTTCTCGCGCACGCCAAACCGTCTTCCAGATGTACAGCAGCCCGTCGACGCGTCGGTTGGAGCCGACTTTGCCGGTGTGACAGGCGTTCCCCGCGAATCCAGCGAGGCGAGGCGTCGAGGGCAATATATCGACGCGAGGTGGGCGAGGGGAGCATGATGATGAGGGAGCATGCCCGCTGCTTCCTCGACCGGCGCGAGCTGCAGTCAGTCCCCACACTGCGGCTCGCCGCTGCAGTTTCGTTTGGCTTCTGCCGTGCTGACAGGCCCGGAGATAGGAGATGAGTTCACCAGCTGGCCATGGCCCTGCTGCGAGATAACGCCAGGAGGGTTCCGTTCGAGGCCTCGACAGAGTACACTGACCTGCCTGGCGCGCTCGCCAACACCTGCGTGCGCCCGAACTGGAATCATGTTGCTCGTGTTGCGAAAGTGAGGGCGCCGGCTTCGAAACGGGCGGCGAGCCGGGTGAGGCGCTTGCCGTGTCGCTGGTGTGGACAAGCGAAGTGAGAGGCGAGTGAAAGAGGGAAAAGCTCAACACCACGAAGTGAGCGAGGGTGGAGATTGGGGAAACCGGGGCAGGGGAATGGGCTGATTGGCTCGCCTGCCGACTCAGGCCGCCCCACACCATGCCCGCCAATCTCGCGGGGAAGGTGCATCCAAAACACCGGCCCAGCCGTCCCTGACATCGAGGACCTGACGCGCCGCGGATCATCTGCTCTGCTTTTCCCAGCAGTCTGGCACCCTTGTTCAAATATTTCCGTCTACCTGAGTCCTGACTCCCCGCAAGCAATGTCAGAAGGGTGAAAGACAACTGCCCATCCTGGTATCAACGCGCCTGACCCAATGCAACCCGCCGCCCTGCCACAGCCCAAAGCTTACAAAAATTCCATCTTAATCTCTCGTTCATGCGCCCGTCGCCCGAGACCGCGCATCAGCAAATCCAAGGCTGGAGCACTTTTGCCTGCAAGCAATTGTCGCAACACCAATGCGACTACGTCAACTCTTCACACCATCATCGAACCGAACCAGTCTCGCAATGCCCGCCCTGTCCAAGTCCCTGAGAGGCTGTGTTCTTGCCTGTGCCATGGCTTTGCTCATCACCTCGCCGATACGGCAGCCCGCCTGGTTCGAAAACGCCCTCTTCAGCTGTGAGATGAGCGACTTCCGCGGCGGCATGCCGTCCTGGCCGTTCATTTGCACTTCATCAAGCATCGCCACCTGATACCGGAGTGCCCTGCATTGCTATCAGCCAAACCCCGCTTCCATATCTGGCAAAGTACTCACTGGTCAGCCCTTTCATCGTGGTTCAACGTGTGGCTAGACTTCATGTCAGCAGTGGTATAATGCAGTGGCTGCTGAGCCTGAGGGGGTAGTTGAAGCATTCATCCAGAGGTGCAAGGCTCGATCTCACTGAACATTTCCGTCTGGTTGGCTGTCTTGGCTCCTCAAGCACAGCGGTTACTTACAGCACAAACTCCGGCCCAATCAGCAGAATGAGGTCCTCGAACACGAGGTGGACGTCACTCCGGACCGCCGGATCTTCAGGTTCATGATCATGGTGGATCAATCCGATTCCGCCATTCTGCGCAGCCCGTAGGCTCTGTGCCAAGGTGATGAACATGGCCACGAGAGCGTTCAGGGGCATCGATGTAATGAAAGAAACCTTGTCGTCATAGTCGCCTGCTTCTTGTCAGCCTTTGGCTGCACGTAGGGGGCAAAGGAGAAGGGATAAGAAAGACTGACTGCGTTCGTGGAGACGGTAGAGCAGAAGCATTCCGGCCTCGAACAGGGGCCGCCAACCAAGCACACAGCAGCACACCGGGGCGAACTTGAAGACTTGGTCGGTTATGGTTGTCACGGTTTGGAATCGATGCTGGATTTCTGCCAGGAGCTTGAACGACAGGCTGGAGGCACATCCAGCATCTTGGCCTGCCCGCAAATCAGTCAGCACCATTTCCTCACCT
>JAJJID010000730.1:0-12878 GCA_022204955.1 Macrophomina pseudophaseolina
AAAAGACTCCCTGTTTAAACCCCATTTACTCACAGACACTTACGATAAAGAGCTCTTAGCTATCGTCTTAGCGTTTAAGCACTAGAGATACTATCTAGAAGAAGCCGACCAGCAGGTAATAGTGCATTATAACTATTAGAATCTTATACGCTTTACTACGACTAAGGAGCTAAACCGACGATAGGTTCGCTAGTTATAAGAATTGGCATCCTATAATTTTAAGATTACGTACAGAAAAGATATAGATAACGCCGCCGCTAACGCGCTTAGCAGAAGGGTAGACTATATAGAAGAAAGAATTAAGCCGTAACCCGTAGTATTATAGTAGACACGCGATAGATCGCTTATTCTTGCTAGATAGTCTTTCCTAATACTTTGCATCGAGTTAAACCCGTGGCATTAGAAGATCCGAGAAGTATACGCCTAGAACTCCTTCGCGCAGGAACTTCTAGCGCTTAAGGACGACCCGCGTGTTGCTTAGGATAGAGAAGGAATACTTCTCTTTAAAGGATTAATCTATATCCCGACTAGACTGCGAGAAGCACTCGTTAAAGACATACACGTAGTACCCGCGTATAGATATTAGGGTATCGACAGAACGACCGAAAGAATCACGCGAAACTTCTACTTTCTAGGGTTACGAAAAATAGTCTAGCGTATAGTCTCGTAATGCGATCTTTGCGTCCGAAGTAAAGCCGCGATATACGCCCCGTACGGACATTTATAGCCCCTCGGAATTCTAGAACGACCATAGCAATAGATCACGCTAGACTTTATTATAAAACTACTAGAGTCTAGAGACCCGCTTATAGGAGTTAAGTTCGACTTAATTCTAGTCTTCGTCGATAGACTTACGAAGTACGCCTACTTCTTACCCTACCTCGAGGCATCGAATATAGAATAGCTAGCCTATACGTTTCTCCGATATATCTTCGCGGATTACGGAATGCCGGAAGTATTAGTCTCGGATAGGAATAAGCTAATAAGATCTAAATTTTAGTAAACGCTTATACGCTAGCTTAGAGCGAAGAATAAACTCTCTATAACGGCATACGCGCAAACCGATAGACAGATAGAACGGATAAACCGGACTCTTAAATAATATCTTCGCTGTTACATTAACTATCTATAGGATAACTAGGCTATATAGCTGCCTATGGTATAGTTCTTCTATAATAGCGCTAAATAAGAGTTAACTAATGTATCCCCGTTCTTTACTAACTATGGGTTCGAACTAGACGCGTATAGAGAGGCCATCCCAAGTAGGAAATTAGCCTAGAAAGGCGTTCTTAAGGCCGAGTAGCTAAGAGGATTATATAAAGCCATTAGTCTCGACCTCGAATATATACGAATTATAATATCTAAATACTATAATAGACGGCACTAGGCGGCACCGAACCTTAAAAAGGGGGATAAAGTGTACCTTCTTACGAAAAATATTAAATCGAAACGACTAAGCGATAAATTAGATTTTAAGAAAATCGGCCCATTCGAAATTACGGAAAGACTCGGAGAAGTTACGTATCGACTTAAATTACCTAATACACGAATAAATTCCACCTTTTACGTGGTATTACTCGAGCCAGCACTAAAAAACGCCACCGTCCTAGAAACTCAGGAAGAAATCGTACCAGAAAATCCTAACGCCGAAGAAGACTAGTACCCAGTCGAGAAGATCCTAGACTATAAGCGGTTCGGTCGTTAGCTTAAATATCTCGTTAAATAGAAAGGATATAGAAACGAGGATAACTAGTAGGTGCTAAAAGACGATATACACCTAGACCTTATTATAGAATTTCATCGCTAGAACCCTGACCTCCCGCGGAAACGGGGTCGCCCTAGAAGGACGGATCCATCCACAACTTAGCACCCGACGGAAACGTAATCCTAGCCACCGAATTCGGCTGTGGACCTCTAGAACTCGAGGACGCCTCGGTAGCAGGAGGACTCGGAGAACGTTCCGGAGTCGGCACATCCTCGCTAGCTATACGTCGCGTAGCGCGATCCTCCTTCTCTAACTTCTCAAGCTCCTCGATAGAGGATAGCTTACGATTAAACATCTTCTTTCGACGTTTATCTAGAAACCCGAGCTAACGTTTTAGACGACGCACCTTGGAACGAGCCTCTAAACGACGTTTCTAAATGGCTATCTCCTCTAGAAGGATCTATTCTTCTAACTCTTGCGCCTTATTTAGCTATCGCTTTAACTTATCCATCTCGGAATAAATCTTCTGCCCTAGAATAAATTAGCCGGCATTAGAAAAAACAAGGAAAACTTATAATTCTTCTACGTTACTACTAAATCGCACCTCCGGTTCTTCTAGATACAGCGACTACACCGACTAGAATCTAGACTTACGAAGCACTAAGCCTTCGCCGACCGACAAGCGCTATAGGGGGTAGGCATCTTATAAGGTTTCCGCGCGATCGAATCCGCAAGATAATAACGACGAGAAGTAGAGGAAGCAGGAGCCCTACCTATAATAAGCGAAAGGCGAAGAAACGCGCAGAAACAACACGAGGGCCACCTTAGGAACTTATACCCACCAGTGCAGGAGAATCTTCGGGCCGAAGATCCTTAAAGGGGGGGATAGTGTTACGGCACAGCCTTCACAGGGTTAGAAAACTACAGAGTAGAAAGGTAAGCGAGGAGCGCAGCCGCGGCACGAAAGGGACCTATAACGGAACACGTGGCTCACGTAACGCCAAGAAATTAATCTATTTAATCTTGCATGCCTCAGGCATCAAGGGACAGATTAACCAGATCAAAGACACCATTAATCTGTTGAAAACCTAATCCCTACCCAGATCAGGAATAGATTAATACTAGATTAAGGACCTTTCCTACATGTATATAAACCATACTCCTTAGATAGCTTTAACCTTCGTGGTCAACTTCAATAACAATTCAGCACTAATTGTTAGTAACACGGCCTTCGCACGCAGTGCTTAGTCTTATCACGTGTTCGACTTGCTCTCACCCTCTTCTTGTACCCACTCAAGGAAAACCCCCTCGATAGGTTTTCTCCCTCTTTGGTGTTTGGATCCTTAGAGGCAGAGGCCCGCTCGTTACACCTAACTAAAACGACCCAGACGCGAGCAGCTTCGGCGACTTAGCTGCTTTATTCCAGCTGCATTCATCTAGATTCACCTCCCTCGCCTACTTTAAAGAGACTGAATTTATTAGAAGGTATTTTTAGCCTTATTAGTCAACTATAAGCTCCAATACAATAATTAAAGGTAATAGGCTCTATACGAAGATTCGAGAGAATTACCCCTGCAAAGCCTCCAGCAGGCTTATAACGCGGCCCGTGGTCTATCTCTCCTAAAAACTCTATTATCCTATCGTCTCGTTATAACATGCCCCATGAGGCTCGTTAACAGGTTGTCACTCCTTCTAAGAGGCCGGTGGCTCGTCTCGTCACGTCATGACTACATGATTTAACGAGATAATAACAAATTAGCCACCCTGACTGCGAGCGTACCGCGAGACATATTGACGATGAAAATCGATCATTATAAAACTGAAACAGGGCGTCTTTCTGAGCTCGGCCTATCTAACACTATTTCGATGCGCATCTCACGAAAGCCTGTGTATCAGCCTGTCGCTTCCATGCTCCTCCGTCCTCCTCCAAAGATACAATGCAGGCGGGGTGTAGAAGAAGTTAAGAAGTTATTATTTACAGATCCACATGCGGCTGGTAAGGCTAATCATCGCGTTAGTACTACCATTCTCCTACCGTTCAAGTGAGTCAACCTGCAGGCGGTCGCGGCGGCGCGTCAATCCAGCACGCCATGCGCACATGCTCTACGTCTGCGGGCCCCAGAGAGGTGCTGTACGGCTTGTCTGATCCATATAAGAAGCTTATGGGAAACAATGGCACAAAAGCAGAAGCTCTGTGAATCGCCGTTACCTCTTCATCCGAGAGCTTGACCTTCACGGCGTTATTTAGTGCCTTGACGTGATCCACCGTCTGTACTCCGACAATAGGAACAACGTACGTCGACTGCTGATAGAGATATGTAAGCGCCTGAATGTTCCTTAGTATTGAGATTCGCTCCATGCATGTTCAGGTGGGGACATACGACTGCCTGTAACGTTACACCCTTTGCATCCGCAATCCGCTCGAGTTCCTGTGAGATCTTAACGTGCTGCTCGTCCTGCCCGTAACCACCCCGAGCCTTAGGGTCCTTGGCCGCCGCTTCCCGTTGAGCTTTCGTCATCAGCTGGCCACCGCCAAGTGCGGCCCAAGGCACAATAGCCATTCCCTGATCCTCACACATGGGAACTATTTCAGCTTCCATGTCCCGGTAGGCGGCGTTCCAGCGACCCTGGTAGACCGAAAATGGGACTAAGCCGTTCTGGCGAGCATCTAGACGAACTCTTTGTGAGCTGATCGCTTGGAAAGGCAAGTTCGCGGCGGACTTACAGGCATTCGCTTTGACTACGACCCAGGCCGGGAAGTCTGATGCGCCGAGGTAGAGCACTTGCCTCGACATGACAAGCGCGTTTAAGTGGGTCATCAGCTCCTCTACGGACGTAGCAACGTCCCACCTTGAATTCACCGGGTTAGATTGCTGGTTGGGCGACGCGTGCTCTTGATGTACCAATGCACATATAGGATGTCAATGTAGTCTGTCCTTAGATTCTCAAGGCTCCGTTTGACCGATATATGCATGCTCTTGGCCGAATTCCCTGCGAAATTGCTCTGATGCAGCGGCACCTTGTCTCTCTGGTACCGCAGGAAGCCGCTCGAGAACTTTGTGGCAATGACCATTTGGTCGCGGACGCCGCGCTTCTCAGCCCATTCCCCAATTAAGCACTCCGACTCGCCACCATTGTAGTCGCTTGATGTATCGATGAAATTCCCGCCGAGGCTGTGGAAGGTGTCGAGGAGAGCAAAAGCATCATCGTTGTGGCCGAAGTAGCTGGACCACGCACTTCCGAGGCTGATGCCACCGAGAGCAACAGGTGACACTCTGACCGAAGCCGTGGGCGAGAGAATTCGATGCCACGCTAGTGGCGAGGTCGGCTTTGGAGGTTTTTCAAAGAGATGCGCCATGGGATGATAGTTTTTGATTACGTCTTGAATCTGATTCTTCTGCTATTCAGTATATATAGTGCCTTAGAGCTGTAAGGTATCCGTATATCTGCGTATTCGTATCTTGCATCGAGACAATGCATCGTCATGACGCCTTTGCCGAAGTAGTTCCTCGGCCGAAAAGAAGTGTGCAAGCGGGATCTGCCGAGTCGCGTTGCCTTGGCACAGCAGAGCTCGGGCAGGCCCTCGGATTGGGACACTACTTCATTTATGGGAAGGCGCGACCCCAAAGGTGATTAAGTCATAGATTGCACTCCACCGCTCTGTATCCATGCCGAGGAATATTGTCTAAAGACGATGCATAGACCCTGCACAAGTAAAGTAGTTCAGCCCCGAAAGTATACATTACTGCAACAAACCCTCTTCGCCCGCTGATGGCCTCGAAGCAGCCCTCCTCACCACCCTCCTTGTGGTGCCCAGTGTCGTCTACGGCTTTGCACTGCTCGTGGTCCTGCGCGGCGATGCTGGGTACAGGCTCTTCCTTTCACGTCTCGGCGCCCTTGCTGTCTATGGTCAAGCTGTCATCCTCGTCAGGCCTCTGCTGAGCGTCTGCCTGGCCGTTAAGCCTCTCGAGGAAGGCGGCGGCCTGAGCAGCGTACTTGCACCGCGAGCGGATGGCCGGGCCGTACTTGTAGAAGAGAAAGGGGAAGGGGACGCAAGCGAGGGCGAGGAAAGTGCGAAGGGACGATTCCCAGTGAATGCCCAGATCGGCGTACATAGAGGTGGTGAAGATCGGGAAGGTAGCTCCGAAGAGCGAGCGCAGAACTGCGTTAGCGGCGAGGACGGAGGTGGTGAATATGGGGTACGCGTCAATGAGGTGGTTCATGATGGATGGGAAGACGGGGGGCCATGCTGAACCCAAAAGGGCGCCGGCCGCGAAACTGGCAAGCCAGTGAAAGCTCGGATAGTTCGTCCAGGCGAACCAGAAAAGACCGATTGGCATGGCACTCGAACCAAGAAGCGAGGGAGGCAGCCGAGCCTTGGAAGGGGCGAAGCCTGAGGGCGATGTCTGCACGGCCCTAACATAGCGCTTGTTGTCCCAGACAGAGTAGATGACGGCTGGGATCATGCCGACTGCGACGCTCGGGAAAACCAATCCGCCAATACCAGGTGACCATCCATGGCCCTGCTGATAGACGACGGGGACAGCCCCAAACAGCATGTAGAGGGTACCAGAAATGATGGCCATGTCGATTGAAAGCAGCAAAATGATGGGCTCGCGGAACAGAAGGATCCAGGAACGGGATAGAGCGGCCTTGAAAGCCTCGCCGATGGTGATTCTGCCATATCAACATCCGCTCTACACTTGTAGACCTTGCTATTGCTCTTGGACAACTTGGGGCACGCTTGCGAAGGAGAACGGGTGAGTAAGTCTCATGTTGGTACAAGTGATGGGACAGCTTATTCAGTAGTGAAAGGCATTGATTGGCATGAAGAGGGAGAGGGTTGGTGACCCGACCGCCTTTTATACGAGTGATTGTAGCTAAGTGATGTGGTGTGATAATAAGGAGACCTTGAAACACGTGATTGATCCAACATCTCAGGGATGATGAGCCCGCAGACGAGCCAGAGAACGCCGGTGAAGATGACCATGACACCCTCAACCCAACGCCAGCCAACTGTCTGGCCGACAAATCCACTGACTGTACATATTAGCATTGAGGGCGGCAAGGAGGCGGTCGCGAGAGTTACGTACCAATAGAACCAACGATGGGGCCGAGGAACGGAGCCGCGGCAAAAAGACTGGTAGAAGGACCGCGCTGAGCTGCAGGAAACATGTCGGCAGAACTACGTCCAGGTTATCCGAAGCGATGCGGATAACTATGTGGCAGCGGATACTGCTCTCTTGACGCCACTCTCTCGCGGCTCCGTAGATATCACGTCCACCAACATGGCTGAGCCGCTGCTGATTGATCCGTGGAGGCTGATATATCCCGCCGACCAGGATCTCGTCGTCGCCAAGTACAAGCGCATGCCGCAGATGTTCTCAACCGCAGCCATGGTGCCGGCGGTGATAGGACCAGAATGTTACTGCGGTCTCGGCGTGCAAACCGACGGAGAGATCCCAGACATTATCCGCAAGCGCCTCGGCACCATGTTCCGCAGAACTTGCGCCTGTGCTATGGTTCGCTCTGGACATGCAGAAGTTTTCGATGCTGCAAAAGCTTTCGCCAATGGCGTAGATTACCGCGCGTGGTCGACACCTCCACTATCCCCCCACTTGCTGCCCGCCGACCTAATAGCGACCATTTATAAGTTTTATGAGCCTATAGACCATGACATTACTAAGAACGCAAAGCAGACATGCCAGCAGAGAGGATGGAATACAGTCTCCTAAAGCGTGGACGTAGAACAGAAGGGGCTAGGATGCCGAAGGGGGAGAGAGTGGTCCGATCGTTGAGCATACGGCGCTGCTTTTCCCTAGCCGTAGCAATTATACGGTGGGTTAGTAATTACGTCTACTCTTCAGCGTGGACTTTTCAGGTGATGTTCGTATACGACCATCTGTCTGCCTCAACCTTAACCTTAAACGGCCTAAAATCGGCCTAAGGACGTAAGGGATTAGTTACGTAGGCGATATTATTCACAGCATCGGAGTTTGTCCTGCTTTTCTCCGTCGGAGTTAAGAACGGTACTAATGCACCCTCCACAGGGTTTCCTGCTCTTCTTCGTTAGTAAGCCATAAACGGCATACCCTATTTAAAATGACGTTACTAGCTTCCCATCCACACGCTCAACTTTCTATACCAGAAGTACTCTTTTCAAACCCAGAATTCCAGCCCTATTCAGCCATGGCATCCTACTTCGTCACCGGCTCCTCTCGCGGCCTCGGCCTTGGCCTCGTCAGCCTCCTCGCAGCCAAACCCAACTCCGAAGTTAGCAAGGTGTTCGCCTCTGCGCGGAGCGAGACACCGGCGCTGCAGAAGCTTAGTGCCGAGTCCGGCGGCCGGGTTGAGTTTGTGCAGCTGGAAGTAACCTCGCAGGAGAGCATGCAGAAGGCAGCCGGGCAGGTTGAGCAGGCGCTGGCCGGCAAGGGGCTCGATGTCCTAATCAACAACGCCGGCGTCGCGGACTACGCCCCAGACGGCATCTCAGCCATGTAGCGCGATCCTCGCCTCCAGAACTACGCTTCACGAGCACCGCTGACCAACATATTCTTGCGTAGGACCACCGCCGCCCTCGAGGACACGTTTAAGGTTAACGTTACTGGCGTGCACATCGTTACTAGCGCACTCCTGCCGCTCCTCGAGAAAGGAGCACTCAAGAAGATTATCAACGTGTGAGGTTTCCTACTCCTCTTCGACTCGCGGCGCCGGAGCTGCCCCTGTTCCCCTTGCAGGCCCTCTTGCTGACCGCCGCCTGGCAACAGGTCGTCGACGATGGGATCCGTCGCACTGTCTCCGTCCTTTGCGTGGGCACCGGCGCCCGCCTATAAGATCTCGAAGGCCGCTTTGAACATGTTGACAGCGCAGTACGCGCACGCCGTCGCCGAGAAGGGCTTCACGGTCGTCGCCCTCTCGCCTGGTGTAAGCCAAAAGAGATATTCACCACATGTGCGATGAGTTGAGCGACGAAACTGACACGCCTCTCCATCCCAGTGGATCAAAACCGATCTCGGCAGCGCCAACGCCGACCTCACCATTGAGCAGGGATCCTCGGCTACGCTAGACATCGTGCTCCGCGTCAAGGAGGCCGACAACGGCAAGTTTTTCAACGTGCACGTGCCGGGCTGGGAGAATGCAAAGGGCCCCAACAAGTACGATGGTGCGGAGATTCCGTGGTAGTTGCCGCAGGAAGGCTTTCCTGAATAATGCAGTTAGATTCATTTTACGGGGTGCTTCGTTCCATAGAGGTCAATACGAATGCCTGGTGTGGAAAAACCCCAAATGGACTACCTCCCTGCACTATTATCAGAATCTGGATCAGTGGCTCGCGTCTTCATTTGCCTCGTGGCACGCAAGCGCACTCAACGCACACGCGTGCACGCCGTAGGACTATCGTCTCGGCTTGCACTGTCCACTGATACAGGTCCAGTCCTACTCCGGCCCCTACTACAACAACTCTGGTCTTCGAGCCGACCTCGAACCAACCAAGTGACTGTGTGATCGCGCTCTGGCGAAAGGGACCGGCCTTCGAAGCAAGGGCACCCGCTGCGTCGACATCAACTGCAGCAGCATGCATGGCTCACTCCAGTGGCAACGAGTAGTATTCACGCTCTGCCATAGCATGCTGCTCGCCGTCTTGAGAGCAACATAATCTTGGGAACCGGACGCTGCGTTAAGAATAAAGGCAAGGAGCCAAAGCCACAGCGGCGATGGCCTGCAGGGACTTTTGATGCAGTTTCCTTTTCGGCCGAGGGTAAACGTCGGCACATCCCGATACCTAGCCATCCATTTTCGCCCAGCATGAATCGGACATTACAACGGACTTGCCAGGAGCAAGTCGTCATGGTGGGTTCGACTACAGTGTGCAGTTTTGTCAGCGCGAATATTGTAAACGAGCGTAGTTACACCGAGGAAAGCGAGGTTTGTATAAAACCATAGCTGCCGCTAGCGAAACGCAAAGGACAGAGAACAACATCATTACTCCCGCCATGGACGCCGTCAAGCAACTGCTCGAAGATGCCGTCAAAAACGGTACCATCGCGGGTTGCGCGTGCATTGCTAGCAATAAAGATGGTATGGGCCTAGACATCGACTTTCTTGTTGGGGAACTGCACCGCTAATTGACGGATATCCACAGGCAGCTTTCACAGCGAAGAGGCCGTGGGGGTAGACTCGCCGGCCAGCTCGCATTCCGAGCCTGTTACCACGAGTTCAGTCTTCTCGCTGATCTCCTCCACGAAGCTCATGACCGTGGTCGCTGCTCTTCAACTTGTCGAGCGCGGTGCCCTTGGTCTTGACCAAGACGTCGCGCCGCTGATCCCGGAGCTCGCCCACCAACCTGTCCTGGTCGGACAACTCGACGCCCCGGTCGCTGTGCGCCGGCGGAACCCGCTCCTGCTCAAGTCTCTTCTTTCGCACAGCGCCGGCACCCCCTACCCGGGCTTTTCAGATGTACCCGCAGGCTACATGGCCGAGCAGTGGAGCAACTTATCGAACTGTACCACCGTCGCCGCGCGCTTTGGCGTGCCGCTGACGTTCGAGCCGGGCGAGAGCTTTGGGTACGGCTTCGCCATAGACTGGGTGGGTAAGATAGTCGAGCGCGTCTCAGGCGAGCCATCCCTCGAGGCGTACATGCGGAAGCACATCTGGGGGCCCGTGGGCATCCAAGGCATCACCTTCTGGCCGGACGAGCATCCCCGCATCAAGTCTAAGCTCGTGCGAACCGTGCAGAGGACCCCCGACGGCGGCGTCGAGCCTAGCACGGCCAAGTCGATCAATGACGGGCTGCAGGAGTGCTTTGGCGGCCAGGGCGCTTACGCACGCCTGGACGATTTCCACAAGGTCCTCCAGTCGCTGCTCGCCAATGACGGCAGGCTCTTAGCGCCCGATACCGTAACCGAGATGTTCAAACCGCAGCTTACCGCGCCCGGAAAGGCCGCCCTGAATGCAATGCTACGCGATCCAACAAGAGCTGCGAGGGTGTTAGGGGACGTTTCTGCTCCTCTTCCGTACGACTGGAATTTAGCGGGCTTGATGGCTTCCGAGGACGACCCGGACGGCCGTAAGAAAAAGGGTGCTACCTTTTGGTATGGCATGTTGAATTTCTACTGGGTAAGCTGCTACTCCTCGTTCAGAGATATTCACCGCAGCTAATAATTGCAATAGTTCATTGACGTCAAAGCGGGGCTCTGCGGTGCATTTGGGGTTTCGTTGCTGCCCATGGCTGACGCAAAGCTCAAGGACTTAATTTTAGCCTGGCAGAGGTCAATGTACGATACACTAAAAAATCAGGAGGAGTAACAAGGCCACTAAGCTGTAAGGAGTATTAACCTTATTGTTGGAATATCACGTGTGTGTACAATAAACTTTAGCTTAGTCATGGAAGAGGACGGATAAGAGGACTCCCCTGAGCGTCCCTCTCACGCCTCATGCCACTCATTCTCAGTTGATGGTATCACCACCAAATCCAACAGGTTCTTACGTAGAATACGCCTAAGCGTATCTTTATGGATAGATAACTGGAGCTGCTTAATCACCTGGCTATGCTTGAGTTTTGGTAACCGGTTAATAAAACGAATAATCTGGCGCTCCGTGCGAAGGCTAAACTTGGGGGGGACGGCCAGTACGAGATGTTATATCAACCTGGCCAGTCGTATTGTGGTGGTTGATGCAGCTCCTGATTGCGTGTTCTAAGAAGCGAGTCTCATGGGCAATTTGACGCCCAGATTTGCCACCTTGTGATTGTGTAATAACCGAAACTCGTTGATCATGTGAAAGCTGATGCCTTTGCCTAGCATTGCCTGAAATTTCGCGTCCAAAGATGCGCTGCATGGTGGTGGAGTGAGGCAAGGGATGAAGAGGGTGCGTTATTGTATTGACTCGTGCACGTCCGTGCGCCCTGACTTTTGCACGGGTGCGGTACTTACAGAACTAGTAGAGCAATCTCGTAAAACTGTACTAGAGAGCTATACAAGAAGGTAAATTCGGCAAAGCTGGTAGTAACTACTAAGCTAAAATCTTTGAGGTTAGTACTGGATAAGACACTCTAAAGGATTAGAAATCAGTGCAGCGGAGTTTAGGGGCATTAGCTGCGGAGTCCCAGGCGCTATCTACGGAGTTCCGGGTGCTCTCTGCGGAGTCCCAGGTGCAACTGTGCCCGTGCATAAGTCAGGGCGCAGTGCCAAGACGCTACCTTTTTGACAGCCATTTTCATTACTCTGGACTCGTATTATTCAATAATGAGCCATTCAAATGAAATAAGAGTTAATTCTGTAGAAATAGTAGCTACCTGCTAGATTAGTAGCCACCACCTTGGATTATGTCGTGAAGTCGCTTTGGCATACTTTCACAAAGCGTCTTAACGCTCGGTTTTTCCAGCACTGCTAACGCTCGGGGCAATCACTCTGTTAGTAGTTCTTCGGTGGTATCCGGTTCTTCTCAAGCTCAATAAGTGGAGCAATCTCTTGGAGCTTTTGCTTAAGCGACCACTAAAGATAATTCTGGAGATGTCAATCGGGCAAATAAGGTGGATGTTCAAAACTGTTGGAATGCGTATTAGAATGGTTTACATCACTCGTTCTTGTTATTGGAATGTATTAGTCTGTTCCGTGGGTATAATATAAAGGCACCTCTCGCGTCGCCTTCCCCTGAGCCTCATACCTTCATTTAGTGAATAAGCTGCTACGTACACTTGCTAACGAATACACCCGATCTGATGGCCCACTAGCCATCTTGTAAGCAGTACATACCAGTGTCATAATTTCTTGGAACTTGCTTCTCAAGTACTTGGAGGTAGGATCTGGCAGTGTCCTTGCTTACGAGCATGCTAATCTCGCTTCACTACATGAAGGTCAGATACACCCAATCTGCTAGAAAATCCACCCCACACCATATATCTTACCTTCACCACAAGTGGCCACCTATCAAGCCGATTCAGGTCCTAGTTTTAATTGGCTGGGTGCGCGGAAAATCCAGGCAGGTGCGTGTCGAGAATCTTGCTTAATTGAGCACTCATTACTAAATACAACTTTCATCCGCTATCTCCAGCTCTTACATCAGCATATCTTAGCATAGTAATACTAGAGACACGCAGTCTTCTCTAAGAGCCAGGGCGTTTTCCTTTCACGCTATTCAGTAATATAGTGTTTGCCTGGAATACGCAGGAGAGTAT
>JAJJID010000731.1:0-12740 GCA_022204955.1 Macrophomina pseudophaseolina
GTGTGCTATTTGCTTAGTCATCGGTCTATCCTGACCGTGGACCGGCCTTTGGACGACCAGCCGTAGCTTTTCGTCCGGCACGTTCGCCATCGGACTGAACGGCTTATCAACCTAAGACAAGGCATTTGACGGAACACTTTAGATGCTTTCCCAGGCTTGTGCAAGCTAGCTTCCCCGCTCCGGACCCAGGAGAGCTTGCGCCGATCGCTTCCTGCTGTCCGCTTGAGCTTCGGTCCATGTGGCCCGGGGAGACTTAAGAGAGTTGGCACAAATGCAATCCCTCGCGTCATTCCAAACCCGAAAAGTTTGACGCCGCTCGGCCTTCGTGCCTTTTGAAAGCCGAAAATTCGGGAGGCGTTGCCCGAAGAAATGGGACTTCGGTCTGCCGTCCCGGCAGTCGCAAATGCCACCGTAAATAGCAATGTTGCCAAGATGACTCAAGAGAAATGTGTGTATATCTCTGATTCTACTCTTTCCTACTTGAATTCGCGACTTGTGGGGATACTCTGCAAGTGCGTTGAAGTTCAGCGTCTCGAATGAATCGAGAAGACCATCCCATCCAGCGACCATGACTTCACGAGCACTCAGGGAGGAGAGATAGCAAAGCCATCTTTCATGCATCTCGGTCGCAACCAATATCTCTGCCTGCGCCCTGAAACAACACGATCACCCGTCGCCAAAAGTCACGCCCATCCTTATTCACTGACGCACTCCCAAGCCGGCTCATCAGTCACATCACCAGGCCCCTTATACACGTTCCGATACGGCCAACGGCAGTGGTTTCTCTTGAACGCGACGCCTGCGTCCCTCGAACCATTCACGTACGCCGTCCCCCTCACCACCTCCGGCGGCACGCCCTCCTCGACCCACCGTACCATCGCCATCAGCACATTCTCCTCGGGCTCCAAACTCGCCACGCTCTGCTTCTGATTCCCGATGAACGTGGCGCCGGGCCCGCCGCCGCAGTGCGCCATGCCCGAGATGCGGAACAGGCGGTAGAAGGCGTCCAGCTCCCGCGGCGCCAGTCCCATCGTGGCGGACACGTGCTCGTAGTAGCGGGGCGAGTTGTTGCTCGAGATGGTCCCGTCAGTGAGGCCGTGGTAGTGCAGCAGCTTGCCGCCTCGTCGCTCGAAGCGCGACAGGTCGCCCTCCCACGTCTCGATGTTGAAGAGGTTGGCGCGATACGACGCGACCCAGTCGGCGGGCGTCAGCGTTGCCGGGTCCCACGTCGGGTCGCGGAGGAGAGCGTACTTGAACCAGTCGGAGGCGCCAAAGGGCTCGCCGAGGAAGTAGGTCTGCACGGCGCCCGTGGCTTCGGCGCCCGGCTGCATCGCCGGATAGACAAGGCTACCGTCCTGCGGGTCAAGGAGGGGCGAGAAAATGCTGCGGACGGTTTGTGCTTGCGTTTCGGTGAGGCAGGTGGTGCTGTTGGTGGTGTTGGAAGCGCAGATGAGGCCGGAGGGGTCGAAGTTGCAGAGGTCGGGGGACTCGAGGACGCCGTCGCGGGCGCCGTCGAGCTCGTCACATTGCGCTAGGATATCCTCGTGAATGGTGGGCCACAGGCTCGTGGGGACAAAAGTGGCGGACCCTGGCGTGCCGGTAAGGACGAGGAAGTTGGAGCTCCAAGAGGTGAGGTTGTTGAAGGAGAAGGCAGGCGCTCCTGCAACGATGCCGTCGAAGTCACCAGGGAAAGACTGGGCTTCTTTGAATCCCTGCCGGCCGCCGGTAGAGCATCCGAGATAGTAACTCTTCTTGTGTGGCTCGCCGTAGAAGGCTTGACTAATCTGTTTACCCACGACGACGCCGGTGTGCAGTGCTCGGTAGGCGAAGTCTTCGATAACGTCTGTGTTGTTCAGGAATGACTGGCCAGTCATGCCATCATGGCCGTTGTTGGCCCCCACCGCCGCAAAGCCCAGGGACGCTGCGTATTCAATGTCCTCGTACTGGATGCAACCGCCGAGTCCTCCGTTGCCGGTGCTCAAGAAACGGCCAGACCAGTCCACTGGCAGCCACGCTTCCATGCTAATGCCCGATCGGTTAGAGGTGGCGACCCGCAGAGCGACGCGGCAGAGGTCAGTGGAGACAGTCTGTGAGGGCCGAGTACAGCTGGCATCGCTGTCCGGGAAGTCTAGAGTGGTTCCATTTGCAACGAACTGGGCGAGCGTCACCCGCGCTCCTGGAATGTTCAGTGAGTTGCCCAGAGAGATACACTTCTCCCTGAACTCATCAGAGCGGGTGAGGCTCCCCCGTACGAGGGCGCTAAGCGTGAGAAAAGCTGTGAGCTTCATGAGAAACCTAAAAGTTGAAGTGGAGAGATAAGGGTGGAACCGCAAGTGCGGATGAAAACTGCCACGGAGCAGGTTTTTTAGTCTGTTTGTACGTGATCTTCATTAAAAAATTCGCCTGAAGAAACACACCGGCACTGATCTAATACAGCGAAGATCGATGCCGGACTCTTTTGCCGGTCAATGCCAGGCTAGAGAAAATAAGGGAGTTGCTATGACGTTCAGGGGGGTGGCCGCGAGATGGCTTGATTCCGCGTTCTGGGACGCCTCAAGCTCCAGAGCGGAATCGCTGTGACGACCTCATCCCTATCATTTCCTTCTTTCTTTGGACGCTTCGGAGCTTGGCATGAAATCGACAATGCGCCGCACCGTCCTACTTCGGCGCCCTACACGGCACATGAAGCCCGGCGCCAATGGGTGAAGCCCCGCAATACAACCTGAAAAGGCCGCCGAAGTTGTGCCAGCCAGTCAGATGGTGAGAACTGGTGGGGGGTTGTGTCTCAGCCGCCTGTGGCTTCCCTACAGGCCTTTAGCACCTTCTTGAGCCAACCGGCCGTGCATACAGACTATTATTCTACATGAATCGGTCTCATCGTACCGAATATTTCCCATACGAAGAAGCTTCGGTTCTTTTTGGCTTCTCCAGTGTGCATTACGAATTGGATGAGGAACCGCGGGAAGACGCCGCACCTTGGCAGATATGCGATGACAGCCTGACAAGGGTTGTAAGCATATTTTAAAGGCGGCTGCATCCGTCTTCTTGTTTGACGATAAGCAAACAAGACAATCGCCCAATCATTATCTGCGGTCTCAGTTCCGATTGCCTCCGATACAAGCAAGATGCGCTTCACATTCGCTCTCCTCGGCCTCCTCGCCCTTTCCACTAACATCTTGGCGGCACCACAACAAACCTCTGAACAGCTGTGCAAGGTAATAAGCAAGTTATCCTCCATCTTTTGATGGCCTCTGTGCTGAGTTTGAATGCTTTGTAGGAATGCTGTGATGCTTGCCAGAACGACGGCTGCATTTCCAGCTGTAACAGCTGGATTTGTGGTCCCAGGGGCTTTTCCTGTTAAGCGCCGAATTTACCCCAGGTATCATGCAAAAGGGTGTAAGTTTTTACGCAACCAGACTGTATGCAATCGCAAGATTAATTTCTAGACAAGACATCCACATAACACGAATATTTCTGTCTCATTCTGCGGTACCTGCAGAATGAAGCTGTGTACATATATTCAACGGCTGCAAAATGCGATCTTGAGTCCCAGAAATATCATTAAATATACTTAGTATGAGCCTATGCATAGAATGCCAGCGCGCCGTAGAAGTGATGTGCCCCGTTTGGTTCCTTCACACAGATTGAGCGGTGTCCAGCGTTAATTATGAGGATATAGAGATGGCATCGCGAGCTTCAGCAGTCGCTCATATAGGAGTTCAAAGCATTCGGACGCAAATTTTCACTGAGGATCATCAAGCATGCGAGTAGATGAACGCCTCAACTCACCAAATGCACTTTCTGCCTCATGTTAAAGCCTGAATATTTCAACGTTCCAACCAGCAACTTCCATTATTCCTAGCCCGCCGCAAAACATGTTGAGCCCAAACCTAGTATATCTAAACAATAGTGAACTCCTGCTCCATTAATCCCATACTGTAAACTTCTCCATTCATTAATCCATGGACGTAGCACTCGCCGACAAACAACCACCGCCCTTTCCGCATCCGGCGCAGGACATACGGCGTCGGGCCTCCAAAGAGCGCCACGACCTTATCACCAACTCTGGTTGAAGAAGGACAAAGTCCTAGATACCCCTCCTTCGTCACGACTAGCCTGCGGGCCGTGACGGCGCGGTCGACAGCCACACGAAACCTCGCCGCACGCTCCTGCTCGCCCGGATCCCTCTCCTCGTGCCGTGGCCCGCGCCTTGCGCGCGTCTGCGAATACGGATACACGGCGTCCTTCGCATAGAAAGCGTCGTACGCCTCCTTCAACGCGCGCCGATCGACCAAGGCGCGGCCATCCTCCGCCGCCCGGTCCTCGGTAGTGGCCACGCAGCGAAAGCAGTCCGCGGTGATAGTGCGATGCCAGGCGGTCTCGACGTCCTCGCCCGTCGGATATAAGCGCTGCTTCCTGTTCTTCTCCTTTGCGGGACGCCCGCCGCTCTCCAGCGCCATGCGGTGCCAGCGCCTGAAGCGTGCCGCTTCCATCGACTGGAACGCCAGCCAGCGGTTGCCCGGGCGCAGGAGCGCATCAAACAGGCGGGCGCCGCGCGCGCCCAGGACCTCGTAGCGGGTGTACACGAACGCGGGCGCCGTCTCGCAGACGGCGTCGACGAGGAGGCCGCGGGCGTGCAGGACGCGGCCGTCCAGGGAGAGGCGCAGCTGCGGGGGCCGCTGGTCTGCGGTATGCTGGTCGGGGATCTCGGCGCCGGGCTGCAGGTACGGCAGAGCGCGCGAGAGGGCCGCCCAGTCCGGGACCCAGGACGGCAGGTCGCGGTGGGAGCGCCAGGCGAGGTCGTCGTTGGCGCTGAGGATGCGCAGCGAGGAACCGGTGGAGGAGGAGGAGGAGGAGGTGAGGAGCTTCGCTGCGACACTGATGTAGAGGTCGGAGCTGGAGATATTGTAGTCCGGGCGGATGGCTAGCAAGTTGGCGTCGGAGGAGAGGCCGAGGAGGCCGTATACTTTGTCTTCGCGCATGGTAGCCCGGCTGGCTCTGGTGAGCATGAGGAGGTCCAGCAGCGGCAGACCCTCCCCCTCGCGGCGGTGGTAGTCGTCCGTGATGGTGAGGACGCGCCAGACCTCCACGACCTCCACGTCCGTCAATCGCGCGAGACCTGACTGGAAGATGAGCACTGCAGCGGTGAGGAGGTCCGTCCGGGATATCTCGTCTCTGCCGACCAGGACGGTTGCGTTCTTTGCCAGTGTTATCTCCTGGATAATCCAGACCCGAGAGAACCAAGATCTCCAGTAGAGCTTGTCCACTGCTCGCCAATCCGCGTGGAAACGATCAGGCAAGCTGTACGTGGCGAGATCTCCATCAAGCAATGGCCGCGCTTGGGACGCTGCGGTGATTACACCTTCGTTATTGACGATATTCCTGATCAAGCGCAAGGCTGAAGGGCTATCTTCCGTTTCGTCGCCTAGCCAGACGACTACGTTCTTAGCTTCAGTGTAGATACGTCCCATCAGTGCTACTTGCTGGTTGCGCTCCTCCGTGTTGGTTTGGTCAATGCAGACTGCATCGATCCATAGGGTGCGCCTTTCCTCCGTTGAGCGTAGGCAATGGAGAGCGCACCAGAGATTCTTGCCCACATCCAAGCGCTGTCGATTGCATGATATACCAAAGCGTAGAGGCGAGTCGCCCCACGTGTAAGACAAAGCTTCATATGGAGGAAGCTCAGTGACGGGGTGAGATGACATTGTACAAACCACGACCGATTCGACTGACCCAGGCTCTATATGGAGCAGGCGTATAGATGTTTCAGGGAGCAATGCCGAGTATCGAAATAGGTTGCCTTCACTGCAGTTTTGTCAGCTGATACCATGTCCTCGAAGCATCAGTTCTGCGTACAGATATTGCTTGTGAGTAGGCGGTGGCTCTACTTCATGTTCCTGTGCGTACAGTGCGAACCGATATGAATAGTGACCCTGATTATTCATAACCCTCCTGCAAATGGTCAGATCTCCTTTGAGCTGGATGGAATCCTAATACATGCCTTGTAGTGATCTCATGCGTTTGGGGGAAGAACCCAAATACCCTTCCGTTGAATCTTGGTAGCCGGAACCGGGGCCGCCTCGGCATCAACTCATCCCGAGTCGAGGCAAGCCCCAAACACATCATGTTGATCTCCGTGAAGCAAACCCTTGAGTTCTTGCATGCCGCATCAACTGTGAGAGTTGTAGTATGTTTGAGGCTACTGGTACAGCTGGCTGGGGATTTGCGCAGTCTAAACATAGCACAGCAAGCCCGCTTAAAGTTGGCCCCCAAGCGGTCAACAGGTCT
This sequence comes from Macrophomina pseudophaseolina, assembly GCA_022204955.1. Lineage (NCBI taxonomy): Eukaryota > Fungi > Ascomycota > Dothideomycetes > Botryosphaeriales > Botryosphaeriaceae > Macrophomina > Macrophomina pseudophaseolina. The sequence goes on from JAJJID010000731.1 coordinate 6,289, forward strand.
GTGTATGGGGGCTAATTATACACAATGCAATGCGTTGTAAACCACAACCCACGCCGTTTATGCTCTTACCCAATCTCAGCGCAATTGCTTAGTATGCTCCGACCATGAATGAATGGAAGTGCATGCTATCTGTCTTTTTTTCTCGCTACACTTTAGTGTATGGTATAGGTATCAGTACGAACGCAGGTCCTCGCTCGCTAGCACCGACTGACCGCACGTTTCGGAGTAAGAGGGCGATTGTGTTGCAACGCTGACCGCAAATTCTGTCATGCCGGAGACGATGTTGTCTAAAGCTCGTGGGTCCTCGACAGAATTGGCTCAAAATTTCAAGTGGTATCAAGTCATTAATTTGTTCTCGTCCGTGATGGGAACGTCCATTCATTTCTACCTGATGGACAACCTCCGAGCCGACAAGCGCAAGCAGCGGTAACCAGCCGGTCCATACCCGAGAAATCTCCCAATGATAGTGAAGATGCTTTTTTGAAATAGCCCAGCAACCGTCCCCCAGAACTCCTGGCTCAGCGACGCAACATTTACCTGTAGCGCCAGAGGGACAGAGTGTTGTGGCGCTTCCAGGTCTTGCGGCGACCGGCGGTGGTCTTGTTGTACTTGTGGCCCTTGTTGATACCACGGCTCTTCTTGCCGGTAGCGGTGAGACCACGAGCCTCGCGGTGCTGCCAATCTTGTCAGTCTTCTTGCTCTTCCTTGCGAGAGAAAGTGTTGCATGAGGCGTACCTTGTGGACAGCGTTGACGATCCAGTTGATGCGGGGGTCGCGGCGGATGGCCTTGTGCTGGGGGTCGACGAGGATGACCTCGTAGTACTTGTAGGTCGAGTCCTGGTTGATCCAGTAGGAGTTGAGGACGCGGAGGTTGGCGCAGCGGCGACCGACACGCTCCTCAGCGGTGGACTTGAGGGAGCGCTGGTACTTGAGCTGGTTAACACCCTGGTTGGTGGGCTTGCCTGTAAACCCAATTCCGTCAGCAATCTCGCGCCTAATTTCGTTCCATCCCAATTTCAATGGCCCCAATATGGCTGCTCCTCCTCGTGAAAAAACGTACCGTAGGTGGCACCCTTGGGAACGGGCCTCTTGCGACCACCGCGGCGGACGCGGACGCGGTAGATAACGTAGCCCTGCTTGGCCTTGTAACCAAGACGGCGAGCCTTGTCGGGGCGCGAGGGGCGCGAGGCGCGGTGGATGACGTTCAGCTGGCGAAGCTAGATTGATGCACTCTCAGCAAAGTTCAACGAGTGACACCAAAAGGAATTTCGCTCGTCCTCGCGAGCGAGAGGCGGCGGTGGAGTTCCTCATACCTCCCAGCAGCGAACGCGGAGAAGGAAGCGCAGCACATCAGACTGCTTCTTCTTCTGGAGTTCCTCGACGTACTTGAGAGCACCCATCTGTAGTTTCGTCAAGTCGTTAGCCTAGGGTCCGAATTTTTCGCCAGCGAGATGCAACTCTGGCGCCGCCGTGTTCAATCCGCCCTCTTCCATCGCATCGCATCGTGGGTCTTTCGTAACGCACCTTGGCTATGTCCCGGCGTCGGTCGTCGGTGTGTCGTCTTACAGGGTCGTCAAGTCGCTTTGCGAGGAAAATCGAAGTTGTGGGTTGCGCGCGCTTCGCTTAGCTGATCACATAATCCGGGCCAACTTCGGAACAATCCCCATTTCACTCGCCATATTCAGGCGGCCACCAGTGGTCCACTACACATGCGCACGAAAACCGTGAGCAGCTAGAGAACAACTAGTTGATGTATCTTCGCTTCCACTTCATCGACGGCAGGCTTGGCGACACTGATATCTGGAAAGTCGACTGGAAGGACTTCTCCAACTGGCTACACGCACGCTAATCAATTGACCTAAATCGTCGGAACTTCAACGGAACGCAGCTGGCAAACGACACTCACTTTCAAGCACATGTGATAGTACACATTATAAGCGTATGAGAAATCGAAATGTTTGCTCGCTCTGGCTCAATCATGTAGAAAATCGGTGAGCCACAGCACTATTACATGTTGTACCCAAGCAAGGCTGGCCGTTCGCATCGGGAGTGGGAAATAATGCAGGGGTATCCGCCGCAAGGAGACCGTCCATCTCTCAGATGCGCTTTTCCAAAAACGCCAAATGAATGCTTCAAGTTCTACAAGACGGTACACCGCCGGTGCCAGAATTACGTCGTGGTCCCGGCCAATCACCAATCATAGACCCAGCCAGAGTTCTTCTCGAAGAACTCGCTGCATGCTTCGCGCAATGCGATGTTGGGTCTTAAGTCCTCAATTTTGAGGGGCTCCCTGGTCAAAGGGTCCGTAGGGCTGCGCTTCAGATGCTCAATCAAGGTTGCTCTCTCGTAAGAATGCCCGTTCTTCGTGATGACAGCTGCATTGTTTTAGCATATCCACAACCACTTCGCTCAGCAGCGCCTCGAGACTCACGATCGTGCATAATCTCAAAGGAAATGTTGTCGATGAGGTAGTCGGGCACCTCCCTCTTGGTCAAGTTGTCGGGGTCAGCAATGGCAAAGATTGACCTCAAATCCTCAATCTTCTGCTGCGTGGCCTTCTGCAGCGCATTGCGCTCCTCGACCGCCTCGACAGCGCCTACCTCACCCCTGCTTGCCCGGTCGTTGATGATCACCAACTCCTGATTTGCCGACGCCTCGATCTTATCTTCCAGCTCCGCGAGCAATGGATTTTTCCTCCTCAGCCGCTCCCTCTCCCTGCCCTCCCACTTGCTCTTCTTGCACTGCAGAACTAGCGCAGATATCGTCTGCGCGTCGCGCGTCTGTGTCTTGGACTTGATGCACAGATCGTATGCGACCAAGGCCGAGGATAGAGCTTCATTTGGGTGGTTTAGCGCGAGCTGTGACTTTGCTGCAAACAGTCGTCAGCCAAACCTTCTCTTCCGCATTCCCACCTCACCGCAACGGCCGCCATGGGAAAGCAGCAAAAGGCCGCCATAGGCCTCCCAAATGACCCCAGCTCTTCGCTAAGAACCTCGCAGCCGCGCTTACGCCGCCAAAGCTCACAACAATGAAATGCGCTCGCCATGCCAAGCCACCAAAACGCGCGTGCACCTACCCAGAAACGTGTACGCCTTCATATTATCTCTCATCAGCTCTATGCTCTTCAAGCAGTCATCGATGGCCTCCGAATAGCTGCCGAGCTTCATGCGGGCGTTCGCGCGATTGGTGAAGATGAGGGGGTTAGACGGATTGCGCTGGATGGCCTGCGTGTACAGAGCCTCGGCGTTGGCATAGTCGCCGCTCTTGAAGTAGGCGTTGCCGCGGTCCTTGAGTTGCTCGGCGATGTGCGCCATGGTGCTGGCCACGGCCGGGGCGGGGCCCGCGGCGAACGACGCAGCTGACGGCGGCGACGACGAGTACGGCGGCTTAGCGAGCGGAGGGACGCGCGACTCGCCGGCGGGGGCGGGATGCGGAGGGGAACGAGGGGACGGCAACGGCGGCGCAGCTGCAGAATGCTGCTGCTGGTCGTGGTGCTGCTCGTGTTGTCCGGCGCCGGCGGGGGTGGAGGGCGATCCGCGTGCGCCGTCGCTGCTGGGGAACCTCAGACGTTTGTATGCTCTCCGCAGGCCGCGGATGGAAGATTCTGGCATCGTTGCTTTGCGAGCCGGGTTATTTGTCACAGGCCTTAGAATCGGCGAAAGGCGGCCCTCACAGAGCAGGTCGTCAGGAGTGAGAAAGCGCCATCAAGGGCGCCTGGAGCATCGGAAGCCGCGACCCTGAGTTTTCTTTACTTAGTTGCCAGCCGCGAGCAAAGCTTCCCCAGACGTCGGCGCGGGCAGCCTCGCGCGAGAGCTGGAAGAGGGGCCTAAACGGTCCAACCACCACCACCCGCCCGGAGACTCGGCATCTGCTTCACGTCATCTGCTTCCTCCTCCCACCCTTGCCTGAAACCTCTTCCATTAGACAACCATGACCTAATTACCGGATAGGAGGTAGGATGCAATATTTTCTTGATTCTCTATTTTTAGTCGCTGATCATTACACGCTCTCCCGCTGTTCACTCGTCTTTTCCGCCCTCCTTATCCTATATTTCCGCACAACCAATGAGACCAACGTCGTCGACAATCCTTGCCAAAAGCTTCCCCTGCCAAACCCGCCCAACACGCGCCAACACCATCACCCATACATCCGAATCCCAATACTGCTCTAATGCTAAAAAAGCGTGCTCTCGAGCCCACCAAGGCTTGGCGGCGTCCTGTCCAGCCTTCCGTTGTTCGTCTGCTCCACATATCTTCTCCGTTCCTGGATCTGCGCCATCAGCGCCATGCGTTCCGCCCGACCCGAATTCTCCTGCTCGTCCTGCCATGGCGGAAGCGCCCTCGCCGAAGTAGACCGGTACCTGCGCAATCGTTGCTGCCCGCCCACGGTACTGCGACGGGACTCCAGCGCATCGTCGCCACTTCCCCCACGGACCCGAGACCAATGGGTGTTGGTGGTGCTCAGGTGAGTGTTGCGTGGTATCTGGGCCGGGGCGTGGCTGCCGTGACCGGAATTGCGGCGCCGGAGGGGACGCGAGGCTGGAAGCGAGGGCATGGATGTTGCTCCCTGACCGGTGCCGGATCCGCGGCGTCGACCGGCAGCCGTTGCATTGCTGCCGGGGTACCGCTCTATGAAGGTTCCCGGCTGGAGGCTGGGCGGCGAGTACTCGAAAGCGGGAAGAAGGTCGAAAGAGTTGGCGAACGGGGCATTCGGTATTTCCGCAAAAGTAGGCACATTCCGATAGCGAGCAGCCTGCCTACGATGCGGAGAGGGTCGCTCCGGAGACTCAAAGGTAGGCATACGCAATTCTCCGAATACTGGTGACTGGGATCGAGATGATGTCGCCGTAGCCGAAGTAAGCCGGGCCGATGGTGCACGAGAGATCTGCGATCTTGTCTCTTGCTCAAGTCGCTCTAGAGGTGACGAGTCCTGGCGTATCAGGTCCAACATTGCCGCACTAGTCGTTGGTGAATTATCTGCTGTGGTAGCGCCGCATGCACGTTGGCTGCTTGTCGAAGGGGCACTGTGAGGCCCGAGAAGCGGACGTAGAAGATCTGGAGTCGAAGCTGTTCTGAGATGAATATCGTACGGCTGCAAGCAATGGCGGCTGCTGTGGTCAGATGCCTGGCTAACACTTGGCGGGCGAGAGGCTCGTCTCACAGGCGAGAAGTCTGTTAGAGTTGGAAGAGAATGATGCTTTCTTTCCGACTCTGGGGACGTGTGTGTAGACGCGGGTGAGGGCAGCCGAATGGAGGGAACTAGATCATGCCGTAGAGACACATCTTTCTCAAGAGCCTCCCTCATTTGCATCATGTCGAAGGAGACATCCATGACAGAGTCTCTGAGGTGGCTCTTGACCTCTTTTGCGTTGTACCAAACGGGCAAGCCTCGGTGCGTCCCGGCGGAAGTAGCTATATAGTACTGGAAAGGAGGCCCACTGTCTGAATGACCGGAGCCAGCATGATGTCCCTGGGCCTCAGCTTGCAAATGTGGATCTGGGGAGCGAAATTGGTGCAAGGTAACGCTCGGCTGCGCAGCTATCTCAGTTGCGAAACGAGCGCTCGGATATTGGGTGCGTTGTTCAGACGCCTTTGCTTTGGGAGAGGCCTGCAGCGCAGCATCATACGTGGGAGCCTCCCCAACGCGTGCGGACCCGCGTGCTGCAAGATCCGACGGGCCGTCAACTTGTAGTAATGGAGGATTGGTTTCGGCTGCGCCACGATAATGATCTTTGGGTGAGAGTGAAGTCCGCTGAAGGACCCGCTGATCGACGTCTTCAAGAGGAATTGACTTCCTTGGAAGCTCGGGCTCCGACGTATACGAAATGTCATCTGCGGCGCTCGAGCTGCTCAGGTACGACGGCGAGGTCTCCGGCTCTTGGCTTCGCGAGTCCTGCAGCACTTTGGAAGCAGTCGAAGCACGCTTCACAGTGTCGACGGCTGACTCGAGGGAGGCAGTGAATTGAGAGGTGTGGCTGGTATCTCTATGGGTAATTGACTCATCGCACGAGCGTTCAGGACCCCTGCGAAGGCGGGGGCCTGTGCTTGCGGAGCCAGGGAGTCGGCATATGGTGGAACGGGCATTCGCTGCAGCTCGCCGTGATGCCAGCCGCTTTGTGGTGTCGTCAACGTCCTGGGAGGTCAGACGGATCTCGGTTGGTCGGTAGCGGAGCATCTCGCCCATGGGCTGGTCTGGTGGCCAGAAGCTGTTCGAAGGCTCGCAGAGACAGATTTTGAGACATGGAATGGGTTCAGCGAAAACACAGAGACTCGGCCAGATACCCATAAGAGGAAGGCATGTTGCACAGAGATGGCAGTAGGGAGATACGGCAGTAGCGCTTCCTGGGGCATGGTGTCGGCCATGCTACAAGTGAAGAGCAACGGTCAGATGGCAAAATCGAAGGCCTGCGCCGCAACGACGCTGCCGCAAAACTCACTCAGTGAGCAGAGACA
>JAJJID010000732.1:0-12643 GCA_022204955.1 Macrophomina pseudophaseolina
CTTACCGTCAGGGGCACCCAACTCTGCGGCATGCGTACGGTTTTCTCCAGAGTATCCCCTATCCAATAACAGATTACTGCCAGGTTTCACTACGTAATAGGTAACCCGCCAAAGCTTTCGTGGGTCTCTAGCCTGCTCCTCGCCCTGGCGCCGCGGATATCTCGGTTAAGCATGTCCAGCTTAGGAGCGAATTTGGTATTTTGTTTTATGCGGAGCGTTAGGGGCGCATGAACGGCTGCGGAGATCTGCGGCAGCCGCCGAGACGCACGGATCCGGACTGGCGAGCAGTCGGTTAGCGTGCTCCTAGGTAAGAAGACCATGCGCTAATGCTAACTTCACCTACTGTCGTACGCGCTATGCTGACTCAACACAACCGAGAACTGCACATAAAGCCTTAGCGTACATTAGCGTTTCTTGTCCCCATCGTCGCGGAGGCCAACGGGATGTCTGAATACAAGTACCACTGCTGCTGTACACACAGCCACCCCGGCCACCGATCGCAGTAACACGTAGCTGCATGGCCGATCCTTGATATTCAGCTCTTATCTAAAGTAGATACAGTGTTCTGGAACATATCGGCAACCTCGTCTACGTCTCCAAAGCCTAGAGCCAACTTGATAAAAAGACGCAAAGCGCTACATGATAAAAAAAAAAAATAATAGATCTAAGGACGACGCGTTAGATGTTGATGTTAAGGATGTTACATGCTACGATGACGTTACTTTTCTACCTTTAATAACTAGCCACTCAGAATTTTAAAGTAATCTAGAACTTCTTAAAACAGTAGGACCTCATCTGGAGACAAGGTCGCCCTAAAGGAGTGCCGCGTGCGTTGTATGGGCGCTGTCTATTAATATGGGGACTTGCATCATGCCACAGACTTTGCCGGTTCCCCACGCAAAAGATATCCAATCATAATCATATATGCATGTGACATTCGATAATGCCTGTAGCCAAAGCTGCGCGATTGTACGTTTCCTGCGTACATGGTCTCATATGACGCTAACAGACAGAGAACGTTGCGGAATCTAAGTCATCAGCGGAGCTCAGTTTGCATTTTCGTTTCCGGCACTGCATCGGTCACATGTTCCTAACTGCGCTCGGCATGCGTCGCAGCTGCAAGCTAAAGTTTGTGACTGTGACATACGCAAAGCGGTAGATATAATAGCGAAGTAATACGTGCGCTAAAGTGTCCAGCCGCATGGAGTTCTCGTCTTCGCCGCTGCGCTCGCCGTACGAAATTGCCACCTACACGAAAGGCACACATAAAACATAGATTAGCGCTCGGTCTAGTTGTGCGTCGATTGTACGCATAGACTTTGAGTAAGTGACAGGTAGCACGCCAGGAAGATCTTCTGCGCATAATACTTAGATATTTATTCATCAGTCACGAATTCCGCATAAGTAAACTACTTTTAGATTGAATATGCTACCACGCAAGATCACTGACCGCCCAAAAAACCGACGCGTATGCACCAGCTAGCCAATCTTTCTACTCATTCTTTGCCCCATCACCACTCTGACCTCTCATGTACGACTCTCAACTCGACCAGTAACAGCATCATTAACGTGCTCGCATTTCGACAAACTCGCGTGTTTAGCCAATCCAGCATGCGGGTAACCTGAGTCAAAGGGCCGCTATGTTGCAGCAGTGTCTTCGTTCGCGATCGTATGAGAAGCATTGCATGGCGCCATCGAACTGCGGCTGGTTGTTCTTACGCGCTGGGGTGCTAAGAATCAGGAGTTGCGAGCGGTAAGTTTCGTAAGCGGACGCGTCGTAAGTTCAGAACAAATTCGAGCGATCATGTGCTTGGTATGCCGGGCTATCATTTTAATCTACGCGCACGATGGCCATGACGCCAGCTGTACCGTCAAGCCCCAAAAGCCATGGTTTGCATGTCAGCCTACAGGACAGCTCCCAAGAGTTGATGATATGACCTTATTAGGACCCCGCAAGCTTCCTTTTACACCCAGACTACGAACCTTTACCTTTGCCACAAACATCCGTACCAGAGCTCTCCAAAATAGACGTATCAAAAGAGGAAGATCAACTACAATCCGCAGGCTATTCACAAACACCAGCAATGTCCAGCGTAAGCCTGCCTGCGCCCACACCTTCTCGTCCCATCAAACACCTTCTCCTAATCCAACCAGGGCCGCGACATCATCCTCTACATCATCGCCATCTTCATCCCACCCCTCGCCGTCGCTGCCAAGCGCGGCTGCAGCGGACAGATCCTGGTAAACATCTTTTTGGATCTTCTGGGCTGGATTCCTGGAGTCCTGCGTAAGCTCCCGGCAAACATCTCAATCTCCCCATTTTCACTATTCAAAGGTGAAAGCAGTATCATTCTAAGATGCGTGGATAGATGCATGGTACATCATTGCTTCGACGCCGGATAGACGCAGGTAACGAGGTGGGAAGAGAGAAGGAATCGGCAAAGCCACTAATGGAAAATGAGCTCAATCACCTCCGTTATGCTATTGAATAAGCCTGTTAACTTAATCATTCATTCTGAGACGCCTCGGGGCTTCACAGCAATGGCTCTAGGAGAACCGAGGGATCAAGTTACTCATTTATAAATTGCGACCGTTCAAGTGCAAATTCCACGGGTTTCTAAGGTAATACCAAAACCCTCTCGAGTGTGACCCGGGTGTTTTTGGTGTAATTGCGACGTGCTTTCTCCCACCTGACGAATAGTTCGCGGCATGCAGCGGCATCGCACACTTCAGGCATCTAGGGCTTCGAGAATATTGTGAAGCGTGTCTAAGATTTATCGACTACTTCTTATAATTATCATAGTCGGTTGCTAGTAGAATGTGTAAATTTTGTAATACCTGGTTCGGGCCACTATATCTAAACGAGGAGAGGGAACGTTTAAGAGATAATGTCGGAGTCGAGACGGATGACGCCACTGGGGTTCCTAAAGCGCTGCTTATCGCTGTAAAGGTAGCACTAGAGTCGACAACGGGAGGGGATTAGAGGGGTGACTACTAGGTTAATTCCTCCCGCGGTCGCTTGTCCAAGATTAGAGGCGGGAGTAGAGGTATTAAAGCGAGCGCCTCACGGTTGATCAGTTCGATTACGAGTTGGCGGTCGTGACAATGTCGACCGGCGAGTTTAAAGTTAGCCTATCTTCGCACGCCCCTGAACGTGAGCAGGAATAGGAGGAAGCTCGGTCTAGCTGGTATTGAGAGAACGGCGTGGAACGGAACTTGCCAGCGATGATGACCAATAAGAGCGCTTACTAGGTAGAGTTGACGTGCGAGTATCTTCCCTAGGAAGCGTAGACACAGCCCTACGAGCCCTCTAATGCTTTTTTAATTATGGAAACCGCTCGCTAACGCGCGATCTTATACTATTAGTGGACGACTCGCGTAGTTACTGGCTCGTCTGCTCCCTGGCATTCGCCGACGAACACGATGTAGGATGGGCTCAGCACATTTTCCCCGCACGAAACCCCGACCCCAACGAGTAGCTTTCTCTGTGGCTTCCCTTCGCCAACGCGCGCATCCCACGCGTGGCGCCGGGACGCCAGCCGGGCCTCAGCAGAATGACGCGGCACCATGCCATGCTCCCCCAGCACCGTCCTAATTAAATTACACCACTAGCTTCCAAGGGCGCTTTCCGTATATACTGGCTGCTGCATCTCCTACTACCACGCGGCCTTTACGGTAATGCAGACTTTTTTACTTACAGCCCCACGGCATCGACCCACGAGCTGCTCTAGCGTTCAAGCCCGGCCCGCGCCTAGCCAATCGGGTCGTTCGAGCACTTGCAGCCACCATTACGTGGCGTAAATCGCCCGGGCCCCTAACATCACTCCCGTTCCGCCATCAGACGTCCCAGCCAAACGGAAGCGCCCTCGCTCATCCACCCATTCGAGAATCCGCCAGTAAGGTGTAGGGAAGCCATTGCGGCCCTAGTGTACGCTGTTGTTGTTGTCGTCGTTGCCAAACGCGCCAGCACCTACGTTTCCACCGTAGGCTACGTTCTAATCATGCCCGTCAACCCGTCTTAGCCCATGGCTCCATTACCGCCTCCTCCCAAATGCGGGAACTCTGTCCTGTGGGGCTTCGGGAACACCGGGTCCATCGGGACGAACGGGACGTCGAATGGCTGCAGACGCCGCATGACGCTCCTGTGCAATTTCAGATGCTAACTTCGAGTTTAGCGAGAGGGATGCGGGGTAGTCGAGGTTAGCTGAACATGTGACATTTGGGAATAGTACATGACGCAGATTAGTGTAATACGCAGGGAGCCTTAGAACAAAAAAACTCTAGGCGAGGGCTTAGATGGCAGGGAGAGTGCTGTATGCGAGGCATGATACACATATTACGTAAGATGATAAGAGCATGCTCACATGTGAAAGCGATAGGTTAGTACTATCAATATAGTTCATTAAAAATTCAGAGCGCTATATTTAAAGTACCACAACGGGACCGATGATGAGAAACGAACAATCATTCAAGGCTCTAGCTTGACCTTAAGCTCTCGTTGCATTTGGCTTCAAAAAGTTCTTCTCCCTCACTATGGGCGGTGGCGACGCGTTTCCCCAGCGTAAGGCACAATTAGATCCTGCGTCTGGCGATAGCTGTCGCAAGCCGCAGTATGTCCCGCAATATCTGCGGGCAGTAGTTGACATGGGAAGGTAGTCTACCACCGTCTCCGGATACAACTTTACGATGCCAGCTACTGATGATTACTCTACCAGCAATGGCATTAGATTCTCAATTTCAGACCTCACTCCACCTACCACCCGCATTCTTCCTACCCTCCACGTCCACCGCCTCGACATAAGTCTCTTTGACGCCCAGTTTGATCCTTCAACGGGCGTCCGTATCCCGATTCCCGATGCAGTTATTAGAGATGTCATTGCCGGGCTTCTCCGCTTCCAAATTATATGCGCGGACTTTGGCGTCCCAAGCTACTACACTCGCATCATAGCCACTGAAGCCACGCGAACCGCCATAAACTGCGCCGAATTCCTCAGCGAGATCCGCAAATCAACAGGATTATCTGTCGAACTGCTGCCAAAGGAGGACGAGGGCAAGATTGGTGCGTTCGGGATCGCAAGCAGTTTCCCAGAAATAGAAGGGATTGTTATGGACCTTGGAGGCGGGAGTACGCAGATCACATGGCTGGCCGCTCACGAAGGGATTATTAAGATGAGTCCGAAGGGCGCATTTAGTTTTCCGTACGGGGCGGCGGCGTTGACGAAGAAGCTGGAAGAACTAAGGAAGGGGAAGAGTCACGACGAGGCGCAGAAAGCGTTGGAGAAGTTACGCGAGGAGATGAAATCCAATTTTCTTCGTGCGTACATGGATCTCCAAGTTCCAAAAGACATGGTGGAAAGTGCAAAACACCAGGGTGGCTTCAAGTTATATCTCTCTGGAGGCGGTTTCCGCGGCTGGGGCTATCTCTTGCTGTACCAGAGCCAGACGAAGGGACACTACTACCCAATATCCATCATTAACGGCTTCACGGCCCCCAGTTCGGAGTTTACGGATACCGGAAAGCTGGAACAAGTCTCGCGCACCGCGCACAAAATTTTCAGGGTATCGGACCGTCGCCGCAAGCAGGTTCCCGCCGTGGCATTTTTGGTCAACGTTCTTGCCAATGCATTCCCGCATGGGATCAGGGAAGCTCACTTCTGCCAAGGAGGTGTTAGAGAGGGTGTCCTATTCCAGGCTCTACCACCGAGCATTCGCATGCAGCATCCGCTTAATGTGGCTACCGCTCCGTACGCGAAAGATTCCGCAGCTGGAATTGCAGGGCTTCTCCTTGATGCGATACCGACACATATTAGGACGTACTCAAGCCAATTTCCAAGTTCGATTAGAGTGGATATTATTGAAGCGCTCGCCAATATTCTCTATGTCCACTCCGTCATGTCGAAGGAATCTGCGTCCTCATCCGCTCTGTATAGCACAAGCACCGGATTATTATCTTCGGCTCACGGCGTATCACATTCCAACCGCGCCTTACTTGCGCTGATGCTCGAGGAAAGCTATGAGGGTGAGCTGCCTCCACGCGAGGCCAGGTTCAAGTCCCGTCTGCGCGACATCCTTGAGGCTAGGGAAGTATGGTGGACATGTTACATTGGTAGAGTGGCACTCATACTTCGCCGACTCTATCCGTCCGGCTTCATCGATGAAGCGAAGCCCCGCGTCCAACTATCAGCTCGGTGGGCTACAGTCTTTGCGGACGGGGAGTCTGTTCAAGGTATTAGGTTGGTATTTCTCGTTCAAAGAAAGAAACATGATCCCATGAAGTTAAAGGAGACTATTCAGGATCACGTAGGTGTGATCAAGAAAATCGGGAGAAAGAAAAACTGGATTGGAGGGAAGGAAGGGTGGGGGCTAGCCGTGAAGGTAGTGGTCGAGGAGGACGAAGATATGTAGCTATTACAGTGCTATACGTGTGCAGAGACGAGGGCGCACGGTCCCCATAACATTTAAATGCCACATTAGCAATCCCTTTACTTCCTCAACAACCATGCTGTGAGTAAGCGGCGGGAAAATAAGCAGGGAGCCTTCAAAGAGTAGTATTCTTAGGTGCGAATCCTTGGTGAGAAGGATTCAGCACCGATAGCCGGTGTATATATGTCGGGGTAGTTGATGATGATGATGAATTCATAGACCGTCCCAGCCGCCGAAGGCAGCTATGCGGCATACGGCCGGCTCCTCTGCGCCCGCTAGGCCCCTTTGGGCGTGAACGAGACAGCGGAGCCCGGCCTGATTTCTATCTGACCTGTATACCTCTGCATGTACGTCTCTTGGCGCTACGGTCTTCCCGCTGCGCCAGCCTACTCCATGAACTATCCTATCTTCCTCTAGTGTCAAGCTTCATGCTGTGGGCGCGATGTCGCTCCGAATTGCCCGAGGAGCTTGGTTGCCATCATGAACTTTGCTGCTGCAATGGCTGTGCTGCGCTGGCTTAGTAGTTTCCTCAGATCCGTCGTCCAGCGTCTCCGCCCTCTCTCATCCGGCATACGGAAGGTGAGTCTCAGCTCGTCGAACTTGCTGCACATGTACAGCACGTGGCTAACGGTCTACAGCCCACGCCCGCAGTCGCATTCACCAGATATTATACCTAGTACGCGTCTCTGATGGAGGAAGTGTCTTAGCCCGATCTTGCCCGTTCTCATCTGTACTATCAACGAGCTTAGGGCCCTTGGCGTGCCCCGGTAGAGTGCTAAGATCTTCCTACTCGGCTCCGGAGCTACTTTAAAGAGCTGCCTGCCTCGTTCGCTGTCGCGCCAGGTCTGTTTCCATTCGTCCATTACCATCTGGTTGATGGCTTGCTTAAGTGCTGCCACCAAGCTCGTTCGTGTATTTGGCTGCGTTCTATGCTCTACAGCGCGGCCCTCCCGGGCTGCCGCTTTAGCGAGTTTGTTAGCCTCTTCGTTGCCCGGCACTCCCTAGTGCGCGGGGATCCAGCGGAAGCCCATAGATGCACCCTTCTACTGGAGCCCTGTTAGCTTCGCGATAATAGAGCTTAGTAGATATTACCCGGACTGCTCGCTAGGTGTCACGAGTGCGCGCAGCGTTGCTTAATTGTTAGTAAAAACAACTATCTTTTGCTTACTATAAACCATCTTAGCTCCTGCGAGCTCGAGCGCCATTATTATGCCCTGGAGCTCCGCAGTAAAGACTGTCGTAGACTTTACCGTGCCTATATACTTCGTGCGCCTCGTGTTTGCGGTGGGGGCGGTCGCCGCGGCACCGATATATCCGTCTACTACGCTGCCATTAGTATAGATGGCTAGCGTCTCCGTGTCTTTTCTAGTCTAATCGTGCTAAGATATCGCTAACTCGCGTGAGTTTGCTATGCACACGTCAGCTAGCTTCTACCACAGGGGGAAGAAGTATGGCAGCCTCTGCTTAATATTGCTTAGTAGGCCCTCTAGCCGTTCGTTCTAGTACTCCCTGATTCTAAGCATCGGGCTGCGCGTGTTCGGACAGTCGCGCTTTCTCGAGTCCCACGTGCGTTCCGTGAGCTGGATCAGTTACTAGTATAGCGGTGTCGATGCCATCCGCAGGAGCGTCTCGCCTATATACTTTTGAACTACTTGCGCAGCGGGGAGTAGAATTAGCTCGATATCGAGCGCCGCTTTCGATATAGCTCTAAAGGCGCCGGCTATGATTCGAGCCGCCCGATATTAAATCGCTTCTACGGTGTCTATAAGCCGGGCTTCTATCGATCTGCTGCGCTGATTTCCTATGGCCCAGACGCTGCAGCAGTACAGAATCCGTAGTAGAACGATAGATCTATAGATCTAACGTAGTCCTAGGGTGGGAATCCCCTACGTTGAACCCGCGATGCTTAATAGTACTACTAGTGTTATAGTTACTCGGGCTTATAGCTACTGGATATACGTCTTACCGCTTAGCTTCTAATCGAGGAACGCTCCTAGGAAGCGGCAGCTATCGCTAGGGCTAAGGTATCGACCTCCGAGGATAATGCCTTGCTCCGTGTTAAACCGCGCGGGAGTCTTCGTAAAGTGCGTTAGTTCGTATTTCTTTACGGCAAAGACTAACGCGTGCTTAGCTGCCCATCTCTCCGCCTAGGTATAGGCTTTAGTAAGGAGTCGATAGTTCTCTTTAGTAGACGGGCTAATTGCGAGTAGATTTACGTCATCTATATATCCGATTACCATGACTCCCTGTGCTGCGCATATTTCGAGGAGGTCTGCGTTATAGAAGAGGTATAGTATTAGTAAGAGCGGCGAGCCTTGCGGGATACCGGATAGGGTGCCGTAGTACGCTTCTGCGCCGTCGCTAAGCTTAAGTTTTATCTGTCTTTCGGAGAGGAAGCTTCTAATCTACTTAAGCGCCCTACCGCCTATACGTCTTTTGCGTAAGTTGTGTAGGAGGCGGGGGTAAGAGACGTTGTCGTACGCGCTAGAAACGTCTAGTTAGAGAAGGGTTACCACTCGCGGCTCTGCCGAGTTCTACGCGCTGTGCACCGTCTCGACCAGTAGGTGTACGGCTTGCTCGGTGGAGCGGCCGCGACGACCCCTAATGTAGCTCTGGGGTAGGAGATCGAAGCGCTCGACGAGGTAGCTTATACGCCTCGCTATAATAGATTCTAGGATCTTGCCGATCGTGTTGGTGAGTGCGATTGGCCGGTAGGACTTAGGGTCCGTGTAGTCGTCTTTCTTATGTTTACGGAGCGCTAGCGTGATCGACTGTCTAAACTAGCCTAGGTAGTGTCCTAGACTTAGGCTTGCGTTGTACACCGTTATAAGAGTAGGAATTAGGGCGGGTCTAAGCTATTAAAGAATACTATTCGGGATGCCGTCCGGGCCTAGTGCCTTTTACGGCTTCGCTCTCTACATGGCTAGCCTTATCTCCTCCGCCGTAATATCCGGCTAGGGCGTCTCTTGTGGGTAGATAAATCCTTCTATATTAGATAGGTTCGCTTGCGGGGGCTCGGGGAAGAAGGCCTCCCAGAGGGTGTCGAGTTTCTCCTTTAGTTATTCTGCATAAGTTAAGTCTAGCCTTCTTAGGGCTAGCATATGGCTCGATTAGTTTATTTCCCGGTTCTAAGCCTACTTAGCTAATCTCTAGATGCCGTTATTCTTTATTACTATAGACTCGATCTTCGTCCGATATTTCTACTACAGCGCTTTTTAAATTAGCCTGCCTTTCTTATTTCTTATCGAGCGGTATCTCTTCTAGTCGTTCTCCGACCGGCTTCTCTACTAGATTCTACGTAGCCTCCGCGTCTCTATCTAGACCTCCTTGTACTCTTTCGTCCACCCTAATATCGACTGCGGCGATACTCGCAGCGGCGGAGTCGATGTTTTAATCGCCTCTTTAATGGCTTAGATTAGGGCGCCCGTAAGATTCTCGAGTACCTTAACCGAGCGTAGCGGTTTTGCCGAAGAAAGGTTTTTCTCGAATGTCTACTTAAGCTTTGTAGTGTCTATACTTTTCTAGTTCGGCCTTACTTCTAGTGGGCGCCTCGGCGGGGGTAGGTTTATAACCGTACTTATAGGAATGTGGTTCGAGTCTTACTAGAGATTCTCTCTTACCTAGCACTTAACTAGGTGCTCTAGAATACCTGCCGTTATAAACGCTAGGTCTATAGTGGTTTGAGCGTCGTTTCTCGCGAAGGTGGGGATCGCCGGCGGAGAGGCTAGGTGTAGTAAGAAGCGCTCTAGTAGGTTAATAAGCTTATCTGCCTCTCGATCCTAATAGCTATACTTAGGTCCTGTCTAGAGCGGGTGGTGGAGATTGAACTCGCTAAGCACGATGTGTTAGTCGGTCGGATAATCTCGTAGGGCTTCTACTAGCGTATATAGTGAGCTCGTCGCCCCCGTCGTTCGCGGCGGGTTATAGATGTTGTAGATATAGACTATATCCCCTGCGTTACTACTATTCGCGGGCTTAAGATATAACGTATATAGGTCGAATGTGTAGTAGGTTACCGTCTACGATAAGGACGCTATCCGCTTGTTTACGAATATATATATCCGGGCGGGGCCGTTTAGGTGTAGTAGCTTAAATTTCTTCTTTAGCGGATAATATATCGTATTTCGGAAGGGGTTCTTCTACGGTTCTTATAGGGTAATAATGTCGAACTCGCGTGTCCGCCTATCCCGGAAAAGAGGGGCTATTACCTTAGTCCTAGATCTTATAACGTTGTACTATAGTATAGAGATCTGCCGGTCTTTAGTCATCGAGCATCGTAACTTCGTTACTAGGTGGCTGTGTGCTTAGCTGCTAAGTATTTACGGCTTACCTACTCGATATAGCCAGCGCATCCTCCCGGAGCTACTAGCTTGCCCTAATAAGGCTATTAATTTCTTCCTGCCGCTCGCTTCTTATCACCTCGTCTTTAGGCTCGGCGTATAGTGACCTCGGTCTTCCGCGCTTTCTAGTTAGGCGTGCTACCGGAACTGCTAACGTTTAGTTCGTTATTCGTTCTGTAAGTTAAGCTATCTGCGTTAGTACCTGCGTCGTGGCTAATACTCTCTTACTAATGTTTTCCGGATAAAGGAATAGCCTTATAGCCTTAGCTCGCTCTACCCTATTCTTCTCCTTCTTCCTCTCTGGGTAGACCGCGCTCTACGCCGTGTAAGAGCGCTTGCACGCGGCGTACTTGCGCTCCGCGTTCGGATCCTCCTTCTAGCCGCATTCCTTAGAGCTGTGCTGGCCCGCGTAGTAGCCGCAGGCTTACGGTGCTTAATACTGGGTTCCTATATGGCCGTACTTCTGGTAGTTAAAGCACTGCTTGACTTTGCACGTCCGGTCGTAGAGCTCGCACGAGAGTATCTCCGCTTGCCATACTATCCCGCCCGTGATTACTGCGTTAGCATCTTTAGGTCTGCTAAATTCTACTACTAGGGACGACGCCCTTTTGTTAGTGGAAGACTTGGTTAGCCAGCCTACATATCTAATTTTAGCGCTGGGGAGTAGTGGCTTATTCTCTGCCTGGAGCAGCTTAATAGCATTCTCTATATCTAAGGGATCTATCGACTTTGTATGTACGCCGTATACGATAACGCCGTAAGTCTGCGTTACGATACGCGCCGACCCTCTAAAAGTCTCTACCTAGTCGTAGACGCTCTCTTATAGCGTCTCCTTCTCTTACTGGTTCCTTATATATGCCGCGATATCCCCGCTCCGAAGCTGCTTCGCCGTAACTACCTAGATTCTATTTACCTCGGGGTCCGTCTGCGACTTTAGAGCACGGTTAATGCGTTCTTTTAGGTATATCAAGGTCTGCGAGCGGAGGTAGCTGATTATCTACGGGTCCGTAAGCTTGATTACTAACTCACGATATTTCTCGGTCGGGCTCGGCGCGAGGTTAGGCTGCGCTTACGCTATCGCTGCCGTTCGTAGCGCTATAATCCGCGCCTAGGTTATAGGGCTCTACTATATGTTCTGCTGCGCAGCAGGGGCTACCGTGTTAATAGTATTAGTAGTGCGCTTAATGGCGCTTATGTCCTTCTTAATGTTATTCGCAGTCTAAAGGACTGAGTTCACGGCCGCCTTTAACTCGGCCGGCGTCGGTTAGCCGAGGGCTTTGTCGTAAAGCCTAATGGCGCTCTTAATTAGCGGGGCGATGGTATAGTAGCGAAAGCTGCGTCTGTGTTCGCCTACATCGTTAAGAAGCTACTTTGCCTGGGTCCTAAGCTATGCGGCGTGCTCGTAGAGTAAAAGTGGGTTATCGCCCGGTCGCAAGGCGTCGGCGACCGCTATAGCGGACAATCCGGTATTGGGCGATAGCGGATTGCTAGTAGAGCGGTTTAACGCGTGTTGCAGGGCGATTGCGAGTGGTTGTGAGGCGTAATTCCAAGAATTCGTTCCCGCTGCAGGTGGTTGTTTTTATATGTCGGGGTAGTAGGCCCGCCTGCGTTTGCCATGCTTCTCACGTGCTTATCACGTGCGGCACACTGGCCTTCGGTATATAACGCTACCGTAGGCGAATCCTTCTACACCAAGGATTCGCACTTGAGAATACTACTCCTTGAGGGCTCCCTGCTTATAACTCACTTATTTGCTCACACTAGATAACTTTCGCCTATTATTGTTCGCTCCACTCTAGGTGTTCGAGTGCCTAAGCAAGCCGGATAACCGCATGTTCAGGTACGAGTTCTAGACGGCCGGCACACCGCCATTTTCTAAT
>JAJJID010000733.1:0-12518 GCA_022204955.1 Macrophomina pseudophaseolina
AAAAAAAAAAATCCAGTAGGCTCTTCTTCAACCTCACGCTGCTGCCCGCTTACGAGGCGCATGCAACCACGGCGTCATTTAACCTGCATAAGCGCTGCTCGATATAAAGACATATGTACAAACGAATTTCATTCATCCTACGCAGTTGTTACCAGCTCCGCCTCGCCTACGCCGCTGGCCACCACAACCCACACTATCCCCACCGGTTCAAGCCTCCGGACTCACATCAATCCACCCCACGTTCCCGAACTCGCCACTGAAAGGATACTGGAACACCTTCTCCAAACTGTCATACGGCTCAAACTCGGCCTCCGTCAACACCTTCGTGATATTCGCCACCCTCCTCCCGGTCTCGTTCCAGCCCGGCCCAAAATCCTCGTACTCGGCCATAAACGTGTAATTGTTGGTCCTCGGATCCGTGCTGCCCCAGATGATGTACCCGCTCGGCTTGATGCTGTCATCGAGCCACGTGTTCGCGAAGATGGAGCGATGCTGCGCATTCCACGGCCTGCCGAGCGCGCAGAGCCCGGCGATGGAGAGCGAGGCGTTGGCCTTCTCAACGACGCTGTCGTGGATATAGACGCCGTAGGCGTTGGGGAAGGACGTATTGGTGCCCTTCCAGGCGGTGATGCCGCCGCCACAGGAGCGGAGAGAGAGCTGCGACGACTGGATCCACGCGGTGCCGAAGCCGTAGAGGAAGTCGGTTTGGCCGGCGATGATGGAGTCGTAGAAGTAGGCGTTGCCCAGCTTGCCGATGTAGACCTTGCGGTTTGGCGTTAGTTGGCGGGGGAAAGGGATTCTCGGATGCATTTTTGTTTGTTGCGTGTAGTGGACGAGTGGGGATGACACTTACGGTGTCCTGGTAGCTGTAGAAGCCGCAGAAGTAAAAGCCCGCGTTGGCGTAGCTGATGCTAATGGCGAGCGCCGGGCCGGCCGAGTAGGGCGCGTAGTCGTTGACGAAGTCGACGTTGTATGCGCGGAAGTCCTCGTTGCCAAAGGGCGTGCCGGCGGGGACGGCGTAGCCAGTGGGCCCGCTGCCTGTTAGGCTGCTCTCAAGGGTCGGCGCAACAGTGAGGGCGGAGGTATAGGCGTTGTCGAAGGTGTTGACTGAGTTGCCAGTGGCTTGGCGCCAGAGGATCTTAACGCCGTTGGTGGAGGCATTGTTCGGGGATGAGGTCTGCCCGAGGAGCGTCACTGGTCCGGGGCGGGTGATATTGACTTGCTCAACGTAGGTGCCGGGAAGAATGAGGATGGTGGCGGGAGTGGTGGTGTTGCCGAGGGAAAGGATAGCTGATTGGACGGAGGTAAAGGAGGTGCTGTTGTTAGCCGTCACGGTGCTGTTTGGACTGACGAGCAGCGTTCCGGGTACGCAGCCCGCCAGGGGGTCGGCAGATGGTGCCTGGCATTCAGCGCGACTGTATGCAAGTGTCGGTGAAGCAAGAAAAGCCGAAAGGGCGGATAGAGACAGGAGGGATGTCATGGCATTGCCAGACGTAAGGGAAGAAAAGGCTACCATGGCACGGGAAGCTCAAGGGATGACCGTTGGAATGGAGAGCGCAGAACTGTCGATCACATTATGTACCTGGGAGTGGGGACTTATCATGACTTTGATAGCTGCACGGCATCCGCCAGCAACCGGGGAATTGGAGGCCATTGCAGGGGAATTTGAGGGGTGTGGAGATGCCGATATGGGGACACGGATGTTTTGCTGCAGGAAACATGCATGCAATTGCAGAGCGGCAAGCCTTGCGGGACAAGCGAGATGGCAGATTGCCTAGAATTTGGCTCATCCGGGGAAAGTGTGGGGTTTGGGCGGACCTGGGGTAGGCAGGGGTATCGCCGCGAGGGTGCATTCTTCCACCAGTAACCTACGTCGTTGGAGCTCCACGAGTCAACCCCGAGGCTCGGACCAAGGATCAGGATTGAGCAAGCTTTGGCGAAGCAATAAGGAATTGTGCGGCTTTCAATGGCGCACTCTTATCAGTTCTAACTTTGCGAGGCGAATGACGTTTCAAGTGCCGCAAAATAGGCTGAATACTCCGCGAATGGGTAAGACGGTCATAAATGCGCCCGAATTGTGCACATGGGAATTCGTATTCGACTTAGGCTACTACAAATTTATGACCCTACGATGATGCAGTCAAAGGCCTACATGGTTGCACCTCCTGCATTTACTTTTGTTGGTATTTCTCACCAGTACCGGTCTTGACAGCAGGTCTCTCGGCAATCCTGTCAATCCACTTCAGCAAGTGCGGGAACGGTTGCATATCCTCCTTGGTGAGTCCGCTGAACTCCCACTTCGCGATCCAAGGCCAAGTGCCGATGTCGGCAACGCTGTACTTGCCCTTGCCCTTGCCAGCCAGGTATTCGCGAGGTTCGCCAGTGTACTTGCCGGACAGGTGGATCTCGAGCACGCCGTAGACGCGGAGGGTCTCGTTGCGGAAGCGCTCGATGGCGTAGGGGATCTTCTCCTTGGCAAATTTGCCGAAGTGGTTCAGCTGGCCCTGGTAGGGAGCTCCGCTGCCTGTGATAGGTGAGGTCAATCCCTGCAGGTCAGATTGGTCATTGAGGAAGCGTATTTACCGTGCCAGAAGAAGAGCCATTGCAGAGCCTGGCTGCGCTCGAGCTCGTCCTTGAAGCCAAAGACGTCGTCCTTGTCGTACTTCTTGAGCAGGTACAGAAGCTCAGCAGAGGTCTCGTGAACTGGGAAAGGAGGGTTCTGGGTGTTGTCGATGATGATGGGAATGCGGCCGTTGGGGTCTAGGCGCAGGAACCACTCCTTCTTTTGCTCATTGGTCATGATGTTGATCAGAGTAGTGGTCCAGGTGGTGCCGTAGACGAGGGCAAGCTCCTCCAGGAAGATCTGGACCTTCTGGCCATTGGGAGTGCTCTGGGTGACAAGGTGAAGGCCCTTGGCATTCTTGACGTCGGCAGGCGTCTCGTCAATGTAGAGGTGCGACATGGCGCGAGAACAGGCTGGGTTGGTCTGAAGAACTATTGGAGGAACAGCGCCGAGTCACGTTCAGGCGCGGCGACGAGACAGGCTTGGGATGGCTCGATTGGAGGTCTGGAGAGAAGATGAGTAAACGGAAAAGTGAGGGGTTTTGAGAGAGCGAAGACAGGAGTGATGCAATATAAGCTAGCGATGATACAAGAGCTCTGTCAGAGAGCACGATACCCCCGCAGCATTAGTAAGCACGAGCTCTCTGCCCCGCGCTTACTCACTGCAGAGCTTACCAAATGTCCGAAAACACCGGTTGGCACGACCGCGGGCGCTCTCATGTCTCAGGCACGCTGACGAGGGGCATGCTCCATTGCTGGAACATTCCTCGGCGCGAGTGAGCTCAGCCGCGGATTGCCTCCGCGGACCGTCCCGGGATCAGCAGCGAAATGCAAGGAACGCAGGAGCAGCATCAAAACACTCAAGGATCTGCGGAGGTTTTGCAATATCATGAATCGTATTATTATTTTTTCCCCTTAGCTTCTACTTCGCGCACCAATTCCGCTTCGGTGCTCTCAAGCAGCAACATTGACTGTGCTTGCCGTCACGCGGTTGTTTGCGCCGTTGAGAACACCACCACCTGCGATGAGGATGTCCTCCTCCGTGGGCAACACCAACAGACTGCGGGTATACGACGTTCCTTCGGGTGTCGCCAGGTCGACCCAAGCATCAGGGTGGCCGAGAGCGCGGTTGATGAAGACCCGCGAGTCGGAGCCACAGCTAACAACAATGGTACCATTCTCGCCGCCGGCCGGAGTCCAGACGACGTACGGGGAACCAACAGGGACAGTGTTGGACTGGGTGCGGATGACCTGGCCGGGGGCACTGTCAAAGAGGAGCGGATCTTCCGAGAGACGGTAGTAGACAGCAAAATCAGCCTCCTCAGCTCCGTAGAACTCGTATGTAAGAATGTATTGTCCGTTGGGGAGAAGAGCGATGGTGGTCATGCCAGGACGCCAGTCATAGGTATCGTAAGCAACGTCATCAACAATGTCGCCCCAGTTGACGAGATCGTCGGAGACCTGGTGGACGAGCTTCTGGCCGTGAGCAGGATCGCGCTGGTCCGAGTAGTAGGTGATAATTTGTCCGTTGTACTCCATGATGAAGGGCTCCCACACCGGTGTCTCGCCGTTGTTGGGCAGACCGCGGCCTCCACGGGCAACTGAAGAGACGAATTCCCAGGTGACACTTCGCACACGTTAATGATGAGGAACAAGAAGAGATTGAGCATGCGAAACGTACCCTCTGTCCTTGCTGGCGTAGATGTCAATCTTGGTGTAGTTAAGATCTGTCGGCAAAGCATTGCCCGCGCACAAGATGGTGCCAGCTTCGTATTCGCCATATTGCGCCTTGAGCTCGTACAGGAATGGTTGGTACCGGTTGCCCCAGTTGTTGACGGTATCATTGACCTTGGAGATCTCGTACCAAGTCTCGCCCCGATCGTCGGAGCGGAAGATGGGGTACCACACTAGTGGCGGTTCAGGCGAGTAGTTCTCCCATGTCGCAAGAAGAGCGTCCTCTTGCTCGAGATACAGGGTTCTGGCGTACAAAGTCCTGGGGACAATATAGTCGGAGGGAGGGGCAAAAATGGTGACATCCTCAAGGGCGGCCGCAATGCGCGACGCGGCCGCAAGGGCCAGGGCAAGAGAGAAGCGCATTTTGAGAGGAGCGGGTGCTTGCAGGCAGCATCACTGCAGGCTCCCACCGGTTTTATAGGCAGGGACGATAAACAAAAATACCTAAGACAAGCCCGGCTCTTGGTAGTAGTTGTAGGGATCTACGCGAGCTCAGTAGAGCTAGTGAGGGGCCCCGGTGGGCGGAGGCAGGCCGTGTGGAGAGAACTGGGGAAACGGCCTCGGTGCATTAGTCCGCGAAACCCAGTCAAAACCAAGGCCAGCTGCGCCATTGCGTCCAACACCTTTCCCGCTGGGTATACAACGCCGTCCTCCGGAGCATATTTCGTCATAGTATGCCCCTGCAGTGGATTTGTGAGGAGCTCCCATAAGGCGCAGGCCATAGCTGTCGGCAGCGAGCGGAAGGAATAAAGCTTGAAGGAATACGATCACATCCCTTGACTGTAACAAACGCAACTAAAGCAGGAGAAACTGCTGTGATAGGACAGCGGACAGACACGCAGTTTGGTGACGCGGACATATGGCGAATTACTGGTTTAGTCACGGAAGAAACAGGCGAAGGATTGTGGGGTACCTGCGGACGGTGTAGAAGTGGCGCGTGGCTGGTAAGCCCACCGGCACCGGCTCTTGGGCGTGATGAGCGGCTAAGTTCGCAGGACAAGATGTGGAGGCGGGCGATATTCCATCAATCAGGGGCGGGCGCAGGAAGCCTGAGTCGAGGCAAGCGCGTGACATGAGCGAAGCTTGAGAGCCGCACGGAAGTATGTTAAGAGTCAAGAAGCGGGCCAAGACACAGCTTCCTTCGTATTTGCGTAGCTGTCAGTCGACGGCCTCGGTGCCATGCCCGAACATGGCGAGCGACCGGTCAGAAGATTTCCGGAGGTCGGCAGCTCAAATGAACGAGTCGTGCCACCAAGAAGCAAGGCATTGAGACGACGAAGTCGAAGATGCGGAGAAGCGGCCGGCAGTGAAAACGAGGGCTGGGGTGTGCGAGTGAAGACCTCGGGCATGAGCACGCGGCAAACGCGTCGCTGGCTTGTGCGCGTCCTGGGGCGGTGAGTGGCGGCAGTAAGTGCGCGCGCTGGAGCCTGGGCGGCGGATGAGGTCATCAGGGTACGCTGCCTTTCTGGGCCACCGTGAAAGACTTCACTTTCACTCCGCCATGCGCATATCCCCGTCACTGTTGCCTGCACAATAGGCGCATTACCTCTTTCTCCACTTTCGTGGCCGCGCTCCCTAGTCCACCTCATCACCGACGCATTCCGCCCCGATCGCGACCGCGCGTGGTCCTGCAACCGACCGCCCGTCACCATCGCTTGGCCCGATCCAGCCACCGCTGTCACTTTCACCGCGCAAGCTCACTTCGCAACCTGATGCGGTGCTTTCCTGACTGCTCCTGAACGAGACGTCGGACATTCGCTCTAATTTGAGCCCGCACCTCCCCCTTCAGTGGCTCTTCCTCCGTCCTCCCCACCCTTGCGACTCCTCCACTCGGTCGTCCTCATCCGTGTACGCCACTCCACGTCATGTCCGCCCCTGAGCATAATAGGGCCAGTAGCCCTCTCTCATCCTCGGCATCAATGGCTGGTACCGAGCATAACGTTGAGACCGACGGTGAATCGCCACACGTTGACAAGGGCAAAGGACGGGCGGACGACTCGTCCGAGGTGGAGGGAATTGACGCGGATGGAGATGACGATGGTGATGAGGAGAGTAGGTTGAGGTTTTTGACAACCGTTCGGGATCAAGATGACATTGAGCGCGACATTGGGCGTCAAGCCGACAAGATGCTCACTGAGCAGGCCGATGAGCGCGACAACAAGCGCATGCAGAAGACTGTAATGGAGAAACAGCGTTGCACAACGCAGCTCAAGAAGTTGGAAGAAAAGCTGGCTGGCCCAGGGGGCTCAACAATCAAGAACAAGGTCCGGCAGGATATCGCGGACATGAAGGCTCGTATCGACAGCTTGAACGCAGACATACAGCAAATCGAAAATCGTATCGCCGAGCGACACCAGACCGGCAATGCAGATGACCTTCTTGAGGTTGGCGGAAACCGCCAGCAGCCCAACGAGACTCGTCGTGACTTTCTTATTCGCACTGGAAAGATCACCCCCTTTTCCAAAATGGCTCGTAAACAGAGCACTGCCGACAATATAGCCGATGTTTTACTGGACGCCGAACTGGGTGACGATGCTGAAGAAGACGATTTGCAAGCTTCTCTCGTTCCCGAAGGCCCTGTTTCCCATCGAAACCTGAAGAGGCCTGGGTTCGCTGACGACACCAGTGAGACGACTTCCGTCGTTTCCAGGCAAAGTGAACGGCCTACCAAGCGACAGAAGGCAAAAGTAACCCGCGAAGATGATGACCTTTCTTCGATGTCAAGTCCTACTGCTGAACACTCAGATGATGCCTTTGAGCCCGACATGGATGACCGCGAGCTCGCTGCACTCGGCGACACTGACGAGGAATTCGACGGTGTTGAGGGTGATGATGACCTCGACATGACAACACCCGGCCACCAGCGGAAAGCAAGGCAAAAGCAGGCAAAGGCCAAAAGGAAACCGGTAACGGACAGCGAGGATGTCGAAGCAGAGGAGGACCTGGCTGATCTTGACGACGGGAATGAAGTTCACTACCAGAGCAGGCTCAACAAGTGGATCAAAGACCGGAGCGCCGCCCGCCGTAAGGCAATTGCTAAGCAGTCCCCGGAAGATCATGACCTAGCTCCCGAAGATGAGGCCAACAAGCCCGAGTGGAACCAACCTCTCCCTCATATTCCTGATACAGTATTTCATGGAGGCTTCAAAGTGCCTGGTGACATATATCCGAACCTTTTCGACTACCAGAAAACAGGTGTGCAGTGGCTTTGGGAGTTGTACAGCCAACAAGTCGGCGGTATTATCGGCGATGAGATGGGCCTTGGCAAGACTGTTCAAGCCATATCCTTCGTCGCTGGTCTTCACTATTCCGGCAAGCTCACGAAGCCGGTCATTGTGGTCTGTCCTGCCACGGTTATGAAACAATGGGTCACAGAGTTCCATACCTGGTGGCCTGCCCTCCGTGTATCGATCTTGCACAGCTCTGGTAGCGGCATGATGGATGTGAAGCGCGAAAGCCAGATTGAAAGGGATATCGAATCACGGACGTTCAACAACAGAAAGAAACTGTCGAAGTCCGAGAAAGCTGCGAAGAATATTGTCGACAGAGTAAGGACTGATGGCCATGTGCTTGTGACGACTTACTCTGGCCTCGCATCCTACGGCGAGTTCCTCATTCCTACGGAGTGGGAATACGCGATTTTGGATGAAGGCCACAAAATTCGCAATCCGGACTCAAGAGTAACAATATACTGCAAGGAACTTCGAACGGCCAATCGTCTGATCCTCTCAGGTACCCCAATGCAGAACAATCTTGTGGAGCTGTGGTCTTTGTTTGATTTCATCTATCCCATGCGCCTCGGAACTCTTCCGGAATTCCGCAACCAGTTCGAGAATCCTATCAGATTCGGAGGGTATGCCAATGCGTCGAATCTTCAGGTGGAGACTGCCATGCAATGTGCGGAGATCTTAAAGGAGACCATCAGCCCTTACCTTCTGCAGCGCTTCAAGGTCGACGTTGCTGCGGACTTGCCGAAGAAGACGGAGCGTGTTCTTTTCTGTCGCTTGACCGTAACCCAAAGGCAGGCATATGAGGATTTTTTGAAGTCACCAGAGATGAACTCCATTCTTGAAGGGAAGAGACAGGCGCTTTTTGGTATCGACATCTTGCGTAAGGTCTGCAATCACCCGGATCTTATTCACCATAAATCGGCAAGGCATAAGTCTGACCCGAAATACGGGAGCGGATCGAAATCTGGCAAGATGCAAGTTGTCAAGGAGTTGGTCCAAATGTGGAAGAAGAAAGGCCACAAGACTCTTTTGTTTGCTCAACACCGCATCATGCTGGATATTTTGGAGAAATTTGTCAAGAAGGCCGCCGACATCAATTATCTGCGGATGGACGGATCGACCAACATCAAGGACCGCCAAGACCTCGTTGATCGGTTCAACAACGACTCCAACATGCACGTCTTCCTGCTGACAACCAAAGTGGGAGGGCTGGGAGTAAACCTCACTGGAGCTGATCGCGTCATCATCTACGATCCTGACTGGAATCCTTCCACGGATGTCCAGGCCCGAGAGCGTGCATGGCGTCTGGGCCAGAAACGCGAAGTTGAGATCTACCGTTTGATGACTGCAGGTACCATAGAAGAGAAAATCTACCACCGCCAAATCTTCAAGCAGTTCCTAACAAACAAGATTCTCCGAGACCCGAAGCAACGCCAGACGTTCCAACTGAAGGACTTGCATGACCTCTTCACTCTGGGCAACCCAGACGAAGAAACCGAAACCGGCAACCTCTTCCAAGGCACCGAGACGCGCTTCCGGTCTCCCACGAGGGATGGAGAACAGGCATCAAAGCGGGACGAAGATA
This sequence comes from Macrophomina pseudophaseolina, assembly GCA_022204955.1. NCBI lineage: Eukaryota > Fungi > Ascomycota > Dothideomycetes > Botryosphaeriales > Botryosphaeriaceae > Macrophomina > Macrophomina pseudophaseolina. The sequence continues at coordinate 9,112 of JAJJID010000733.1, forward strand.
TGTCCCAAATTCAAGGCATTCAACGCGGTGAAGATTTTCGAGGGGAAGAAAACAAACCAGCCCCCTCAAAAAGGGAAGAAGGAGAATCAGGCGATCTGCCTGTAGGATCGAATAAGGACGAGCGGCTTATGAGCTCCATCTTTGCGCGCAGTGGCGTTCAAAGTTCCGTCGAGCATGATTCAATCATCGGGAGCAATAGCAGAAAGGTTGGACCAGACCCGGCGCTGATCGCAAAGATGGCTCGCGAAAAGGCCGAAAAGGCAGCGCAAGAACTCGCTCGCTCTGGCGAGATTGCGCGCAATGTTCCAATCGGCACCGTCACCTGGACAGGCGAGGTCGGCTCTGCAGGCCGTCCGCCATCTCCTCCTCCGCGTCCGCGTAGTCTCGGCGCCACTCGTGGCGGTGCACGTGGTGGCCGCGGAGGTCTTGGATCCAGCTCCGTCCTTGCCCACTTATCTGCTCGCCAGGGTCGCGATGTCCCAACGAGCAACATCGCCGCTCGCCGCACAGCGCCTGCGAGCGGGCGTTCCACGCCGACCAATGGAACCGCGCCTTCGCGGGTCGGTAATCCTCGTTCGGACCGGAAAAAGGAACTCGAGGGTACCGAGCTGTTTAAGGCTATCAGGAACTTCATGAAAGCCCATGATGGTGTCGTTTTCACAGAGATGATCAAGCAGCAATTTCAGTGGCAGGTCGGCGAGGGGAGGGAGAAGGCAGAGGAATTCAGGGCTATGTTGAATAGACTCGCAAAGCTAGAGAAACCGAGCCATGGTGATGGTAGGGGTAGATGGGTCTTGAAGGCGGAGTGGAGGTGAAGTTTTTGGCATCTTTTCCCCTCTCTTTTTTGAGCAATGGGCGTTCGGGATGATAATTTGGGGTGATACCAGTTTAGAGAAGGGTCTGATTTTTGGAGATATGGGAGATGCATAGCGGATGGCGCGTGGGTTCCATGTTCCAGGGTTCTGGTTGCCACAGCTCTGTTGCAATGAAGATAATTCATGGTGAATAGCGTACGATTGAACCCTTTTGCTCGGATTTTGGGTCCTTTACCTCGGATATTTGACTTATTCTACCTTTTGGGGTATGTTGATGGTCATATTCCACTCCACAAGGAGACATTGCCCCACCCACCCGCAAAACGCCCCCCTCTCGACTCGAGTAGCCAGATTCGCGCGCCTAGCTATCGTCCTCCACAACTCACATGCTGCCAAAGCCCTATACGTCGAACGAATCATACATGCCAAAATGAAGACCTCTACCCTCGCCGCCGCCAGCACTATCTCGGCCACCTTCTCCGCTCACGCTGCACTCTGTTCCGAATATGCTCCGCCCGCTCTCAGTATTTCGGTTGGCGTCAATATGAACTGCACAACGCTTATGATGCAGCTTTTCGGTGAACGCAACATAAGAGCAATTGACAGCGCTTTTAGCCGCTTAGTTCTTTGATCAGTGGTCCTACTATTCTTGTTCTTATCGCTAATTTACGATCTAAGAGATGTATAGCCGGCGGTATTCAGAGGTCATAAAACAGGGTTCTGGGCTCCATGCGTTGTTCTATGTAAGATATATACACACTACGTGTAGCTTAAATGACGCCTATCCCAGTGATGCAGCGCTTTTAGGCCTTGACCTCAAATATCCCGCGGGAGAGTGCGACTTGATTTTCTTCAGAATTTCGTTCTTTTCTCAGAATTCCTCTTTGTGCATCCCTTCCCAACGTGCTGGTTGTCTTACCGTATCATTCTGTCCACAATATCGAACAACAACACCCATGGCCGCTGCGAACTAGCCAACCCCATGGACTGTTCCCGTCCGCTGCAACAAACCAGACACGCTAGGCCCAGAACCATCTACGCCGTTCTTAACTCTAACATGCAATGCTGCTTCCAGAGGCAATCGAGACCAGAAATTTTGAGTTGATCCACCTATGCGGAAGCCTGGGAGTTTTGGACCACTTCAATTATGTCGGGCATTTCCAACCCCGCAATGGCTGCTGCGACGTTGGCCGGAAATCTTGAATATATGTTCAACCCTTTTCATCATCATTCGTTGCCTACCCCCGATGACATGTCCATGGCCTTATTTCGTTCATTAGAGAAGGAATATGATGCAATTACCAATCTCCCGTTGCAACCGGGCGCTAGTGTACAGGGATTTGGTTTCGGAGTTGGTGGCGTCATGTGGACCTTTTCCTTCATTACATCCTTCCCTTCTCCTTTTACAAACTTCCTAAGCATTGAGGAAGGTAACAAACTAGCATTACAGCGACTCTCATTTTTTGTCTCGTCAGGTGCCCTCATGTGATATAGAGCACACGTCAGACTAATATTACACCCTTGAGGCTGCGCCCATCGCTAGATGGCAAAGATGCTGGAGCAACACGAAAATGTATGATGGGATGCAACGAGTGTCTAAGCCTCAAACGTTACATATACATGTCCCGACTCCGTGAAAGATGCTCATCGTTGTCCATCATTGCATCGAAGTATCAGGGCCATGCGTAGATCCGCTGGGCGCCTCATCACCCGCCCCGCATCTTCGCCTATCCGTGCACATCATCAGTTTAGGCCCCCCCCCCCTTCGACCCACCTCTCTACCGGTCCGACCACTTCAATACATAACTGCTACTTCCACCATTGCACCACCAGGAGTACAATGATCTCTGACGTCTCGCCTCACAGTGAATGGCAAACTATACCACCCTCGGAGTCGAGCGACAGCCACCGATCCATCGATATGTATTGTGCGGCACATGGGTAGTTGAAGTAGTCGTCCGGACATAGATGCGATTGGGATCAGGTGGAATTTTCAACTGGACGACCGCCTCAACTCCGAATGCCCTTTTCAGTCCAACAGCAATTTCCTTTCCCTTCTACTGTGGTAGCACCGACACTGATCATGCTCAGCCTGTCATACGCTGCTGCGCCTTCTGGCGATGGTAGCACGATGATGCAGCTGCCCGAGCAGGATTACGAATACATTTATATACGAGTCAGACAACTTGAGGACTATGCCAGGCTGTCTCGCATCACTACGGTCAGCACGAGCCTCCGTCGCATCTGCACCGCTTTCTTCCTATCATGAGTACTTAGCACAGCTTCTTTTTACTTCGACTGGATAAAATCAGGCCCTGCAAGCATCACTCTTCGAACAGATGTTTCTGCCGGGTCTGGGACTATCGCATCACCCATGGGAGTTCTAAAGAGCGAAGCATGCTCATCGTGTCTCATATGGACCGGAACATTTTGTGACCGTGACTCCTCCGCAATAATACTTCATAACGGTATTCTTTGATTACTGCGTCAATGAAGACTAGGTGGAAGTCTTGTGTGCTAACGCCGTTTCCATTTTGAAGACGCCGTCGTAAGCCACGTCCCCGTAGCCAGATTCGGAATATACTTTCTCTG
>JAJJID010000734.1:0-12514 GCA_022204955.1 Macrophomina pseudophaseolina
GGCAGGGGGGAGAGGCCGGGGCGGCGGCGGCGGCGGCGGCGTCGAGGCGGCGACGGCGACGCTGTGAGATGGGTGTCAGCATATAAACTTTTTAAAACTTTGGCGGTTGACGAAAGAGAGCTTCAAGGAGGTCAAATAATGGATGTATGAAAGGACGTGGCCGAGTATTAGACAAGTCAGGGGAGGTGGAGGATGAATGACTTGTTCAGTAGGCGGAGGTACAGAAAGGGGGAAATGGCAATGCATAGAAGAGCCTTGGGTGAGCCCTCTTCTAGGTTGGGGAGTGCATCTCGAAGTAGAAGACTTGAAGAAAAGGGTCAATTACGTCTTGGAACTCCCCGACCACGAGGAGAACGGGGATCATGCAAATTGCCCCAAAAAGGGCCCCGAAAAACGCCTGACGCACTAATATCAGTTAGCGTATTTTCCTAATTTGGAATATGCTTGCCGGCCTCTGTGCCATTGTGCTCTTCCTCAAGTCGACATTGGAGCTTAGGAGGAAAGGGTGTGAAAAGTATGTTGAGTGATCACTTACAGTCAGGAGAAGGCGGCGGCGGCGGCGTGGCGGCGGCGGCGGTGGCGGCGGCGGTGGTGGTAGTGGCGGCGGCAGCCTATGTTCGTGTCAGTCCTATTTGGAACAATCATAGCATATGGGTCCACATACCGCAGACAGGGCACAGATCGCCTGCCCGAGGGCAGAGCAGCAGCAATCTGTAACCGCCGAAGCGGTTGCGGCGGCGACGGCGGCGGCGACGGCGGCGGGGGCGGCGGCGGGGGCCATTGTGGGCGGGCGGGCAGTCGAAGGGACGGTTCTTGTTTTCTATCACCATCTATTAGCAGATGTTTTCTCTTCGGGAAAGTTTCCAGCATAGTAGATAGACGATAGAGGATAAAGCGGGCTGTGGAGCGGGTTGTGCATACATCGTCGTCGGTCGGTGGCTAGAGAAGAAGAAGAGAAGGAGAATCGAGAAGCGAGAAGCGTTAAGAAGCCATTGAGCGCTGCCACTGCTCCTGCCTACGCTGTGAGGGCTGTCCGGTGTTGAGGCTTCCGTGTTTGCGGGCAGTGGTTCCCTGAATGGAAACTCTAAGCGCTGCAGTTGATTATCATTCAAGTAACATGCACACCAACAGCGCCATTGAAGTCAACACAGTAGATTTGATTACAATCTGTTATATACCTGGTGAAGGTCTAGAGTTACTTGGTCGTGGTTGCGCGGCAGATACGCTGAACTGACGCGCACACCTTGGCTCCAAACAGACAGGCGACCGAGCGGTGCTTTAGAGACTGAGGGGATGCATCTCACATCCTACGCCCTCAACGCCGCAGCCTTGATCCTGCGGACCCGAAGTTTCAGTCTTTCTATCAAAGCCCCCAGCAGCTTTCCTGTTGCAAGCCTTGCGAGTTCTGAAGACTCCCAAGCTTCGCCTCCATGGCCATGGCTACTCTGAGCACTTCGCCTCATGTGATCCATGTAAGCGACAATGGCTCTTTGATCCTTTTCAGCAAGTTGTGTATATGGCGTCGGTACCACACTTTCCCACGAAACATGACACCACTTACGCGCCGCCGACCCTGAATCAGGCTTCGCGACCTTCATCTCTCGCCCTTCAAGCTGTACGAAGTAGACGGCCCGGACTTGATCCGCCAACCGGGATAAGGTAGCAGCAGCCGCTTCATCTCCTCCATATATGCGAGGAATGATGATCTCCTTGTCCAACCATAGCCTGTTCGCCAGAGCTAATGTGCCCTGTGCGCCGAATACCCTGGGTAGGGTGCCCTTATATGCGCCTCGAGCGTCCATCTCCTTCGAGAATTGCCAGATGAGGTTGAAGACATAGGTAGATGGCAGGCCCAGGCCTCGTGCGGGTCCGAGGATGTACTCCCAGTACTCCGCCCCGGTCATCACCTCGTCTTCTGACAGTTCGGCCCGGGCCGACATTGGCACGTTCCGCCTTGTTCGCAAGTAACGGGCGATGAAAGCTGCCATACGGATGAAATACTGCACGTCGCTCGCAGCCAAATGACAGCGGCCTGCGTCGCATTCTCTGACCTGGTGCCCGACTTCCTCGAGGGCAGCGTGGTAGTCGACTGTAAGCACAAAGCGTAGGAAGTTGGCAAGGCGCTCCGTGGCGTGGGAGGGGACATCGTAATAGATGGCAGACCGCGTTTCTGTTTGAAGGACTGTGTCGAACACGCGCGAGAGCTCTTCGCTGCGGCCCACAGCCTCGGCATAGGATGGCGGGCAGCTCGTTGGTTCATCGGGGCGCTGTGAGGCCTCCATGGCTGGGTGTGGTTGACGTAAGCGTATCTGGTGAGGCCGGTCGTCGTAGTTTGGTCCGTGTAGTTGTTGGTGGGAGAAGGCTCTGCCGTTGCTTGCCGGTCACGTATATATACGTGCCGCTGCGGTTGGATTTTAGCCTGCATCTGACCTTCGACTCACTGAGCTTTGGGGCGGTAGTGAGCTTCGCCGCCTCGCCAACCATGGTTCGCTGCCTGCGCGTGGACCTGGCCAAGACTCCGGCAGCGGCAGCGGATCCGTTGCTGGGGATGAGGCACCAGTAACATGCTGGCTCTCTGCTTTCGCCGGATGCCTGGTAGAAGAAGCCGCTCCGCCTGCCGCAGCGCCAGTACTACTGCTGCTCTCTCGACCCGTGTCACTTCCGAAAGGGCTGAAGGTCACAGCCGGTCTCGAACCGATACCTTCCAGCCTAAATCACGCATCTATATCAGTCGATTCCTTGATTATTCGATTCTCTCTTTCCCTGCACAAGATGCGCTGCTTTCGCTCAGTGGCTTGCCACAGCCTCGCATCCGAAATAGGTGCAAAGCCAGCAACAGAAGGCCCAATTTAGGCCACCGTTAATCTCGCGCTCCTGCCACCCGTCCCCTCGGCTGCTGTGTTGTGAAATTCTCGGCAGCCATTAGGTGGGAGGTAATCATCTGTTAAAAATTCAGGAGTCGATGCAATAATTTCGACCATATGCTCCCTCTAAAAAGTATATTAAAAAGAGGGCTCTGGAAGCGGCGCAACAGCAAGCGCACGTTGCACTAGTGGATAGTAGAGGCATTCGCCCGGACGTAAACGTTTTCAATTTCTGTAGACAGTTACGTCCGGACGAATGCCTCCTCTCCCCAGGACGAGCGCCTGTTTGCAATACTTCTGACTGGGGTCCTTGCAACGCCAGCTCCAGTCACCCCTACCTTATGCCTGCGATGGTGTTTAGCAATCTCCTGCTCGGGAGATACTATCAAAGTTGGCCGCCCTCTGCTCTAAGCACAATGAAGCGATTGGACACGGTTTGTGCAGTCGGGTTGGGCTTTGGATACTCCAACGTGTGCACCATTCCGTCACTCGCCTCAGCGACAAGGACAGTTGAAGCAGTCATCCAGATGCACACGTCGCTGATATCCCCAGAAAATCATATCCAGATGATTGCTTTTACTCCCTACGAACGTGTCATTCAAACCATCCATGTCTTTTTAACAGTTCTTCATTTCTTCTCATCTGCCCGATTATTTTCACTGACCCCACCATTTCCCTCCATACATGAACTACCTCTTGCCCTTCTTCTTTTTCTTATTTCCACCACCGCCACCGCTTACCACCTGCTGCTGCTGTTGCGGCTTCTCTTCCACGACACCACCCTGCGTCAACCCAGCCTGCCTCAACTTGCCCTTCCTTCCCTTCGGCTTATAATAGCTGCGATCCCTCAGTGGCAGCCACCTCTCCGGGTCGACCTTCTTATTAGGATCGAAGTCCTTAGGCATCCTGCTCTTGCGGATTTTCTTGTTCTTGCCCTCGTCCGCATGCTTATCCTTCGGTGCCGCCCGCTTAGTGCTGGCCTGTTGCTGTTGTTGTTGTTGCGAGGGGGCGGTGGCAGCCACGCCGGCCTTCTCCAGGGCGTCGATATCGACGTCAGAGAGGAGTCTTGAAAGGGGCGTCAGGGCGCCAAGCTGCTCGGTCTGCACCTTCTCCGGGTGCGTCGAGGCGTACGCGGCGACCAGGCCTGCTGCAGCGCCGCGGTCCGAAGGGTCGCGGGCGAGGAGGGAGGAGAAGATCTGGCCGGCTCGCTCGAGATCAGCGGGTTTCGAGGACTCGAGCAACGCGGCACCGGCGGCGCGGAGGAGCGAGGCTGGTGGGTTGCTCGTCTGATTGTTCATCCAGTAGTTGGCAGCCTTAGCGAGCTCGCTACGGACGGAAGTGCGGCGACCGGCGTGCGCGTAGAGTGCGACGAGGGTGCCGACGACGCCAGGAGCATAGCGAGTGGCGAGATCGTTCGAGTTTCCGGTGTTTTCGAGGCGGATCAGGAAGTTCTCGAGAAGGGGCGTGGCAGCGCCGTAGTTGCCATCGCGGACGTAGATTTGCACTACAGTGAGGGCGAGGCCAACGTCGTGAGGGCGCTTGTTCACGAGTGGGAGGAGCTCCTTGATGGCAGCCCTGCCACTGGCGCCCTTGGCATGGGCTGCCGCGTTCAGAACGGACAGAGTGGTGATGGCCGGAGAGGTGGAAGCGGGCGACTCGGAAGAGATTTTGGAGAGCGTCGTGCTGGCGACGCCCTTGTGTTTATTTGAAGAAAGTCCCAGTACCTGGTCGTTGTGCTCCAGGATGTGCGACTGGAAACCGAAAGGCTTATCGTTGACGGGAAGCTTGCCCGACATCTGTATTTGGCGCCAGCTCATGTAGGGGTTACGATCTCCCGTCGTCCTAGCCAGGTCATTGACGCGGGCGATGTGGCGGGTCGAGAGATCTGGGATACTTTTATCAATCAGCAACAACAGTTCCTCACGCTGTGCAAACTGACCATACTCTCGCATTGACACTTCCTCGGCCAGCTTCGATGCCTCATCGAACTTGCCGAGCTTTTGCAGCACATAGAGCTGCTGAATGAGAATGGACATGACCTCGGTTTTCTTATCCTCCTCGCTCAGGTCCTCGGATGCCAGGCACAGGTCCTTGGCACGCTTCAACAGCACCTCCGCCTGGCCCAGCTCGCCGCGGCCAATGCTGTTGCAGGCAGCGTTGTAAGCTGTTTCGAAAGCCTCCATGTCCTCCCGGTCCGGCTTGCTCCTCCGCGCCCGGTCGCCTTGACCCTGCCACTGCAATTGCGCGTCCACCGCGAGGCTGTTGATGCGCAGATCGTTGTAATGCTCGAAACCCTCTCCATCCTGGGGGCGCGTGGCCAGGTCTTGGTAGACGTCGGCGGCGCGTGCAAAGTCCTCGGCGCGGTAGGTTGCCTGGGCCAGGACATGTCGTGGTCCGCGGCCGTTGTTGGCGGCTTCGACAGCGACCTTCGCGGCGTCCTGCAGCTTGCCGGTTTTGTAGAGGGCGTAGGCATACTCGAGGGCCGCCTGCTTCTTCAATTTGTCGCCGCCTTGCTCGATCTGACGCAGGGCATCGTCGAAGCGGTCGAGCTTCAGCAGGGCGACGGCGCGAACATGCTGGGCGTCGAGGTCGTTTTTGGACTTGGCGAGGAGATTATTGGCGGCCTTGAGGATTTCTTCGTGGTCGTCTAGATGGGTCTGAGACAGCAGGGCAGCAAGCGAGTTGCCGGTGCTGGCGGCCATTGTCGGAGGAGGAGGAGATGCTGGGTCAGCGGACGGCCATGCGAGTCGAAGTCGGAGATGTAGCTGTCGAGTGCGGCGCCGGCCGGGAGATCCACGGGCGTCTTGGGCAGTGGTGGTGGGGTCCAGCTCACACGCCTGTGTGGGGAGCGCGACGGTGGCTTCGCTAAGTTCCAGGAACAGGACGTCACTGCTCCAAGCTCGTCTCGACTCTCTGCCTTGTTGCTCTTTCATGGCTTGTGTTCTGCTTACGCTCGAGAACACAATGCCGCAATTAATTGTTTTTTTTTCTAGTTCTCCTTTCGTAGCATCGAGTTGTCTCGTAGATATAGCTGCTGATGCATGCCGCATCTAAGACAAGCTTTTCAGTGCAGCTCATCTCATCAGCAGCCCGAATTCCTTTTCCCAACGCCTGCAAATGCTATATTACCTAGTCCATCTTCAAATGCGGCCAGCTCAACCTCTACAGCAGCAAATCAGAGAGCATCCTCAAACTCATCCGCGTCTGACTCCTCGCCGCCCGACGGTTGAGCAGATGATGCCGCCGGTATGGCTGACAAGGGAGGTGTTGGCGCCGCCGATTCGTCCAGCTTCACTCTTTTTGCCTCCGGAGCACCATCCCCACTGCTTACCGCCGCAGGTGTCCCGATTACATCCTCGAACTCGTCCTCCTCCTCCTCGTCCTCTTCCTCTTCTTCCTCTTCCTTCGCCTTCCTCTCTTGTTCCTCTCTCAGAGCAGCAAAGTAGGCATCCAGCTCTGCCGTGTTCGTCTTCTTCTCCTCGGCCGTCTCGAATCCGTTCGCTGCGTCACTCGACGAGACGGCGTCTCCAGTGGGCTTCCCGCCCACGGCCTCACCGCCGACGGTTGAGTGCGTCGCCCATACTGGCAGCTCGTTTGAAGCCGCGATCTTGGCCTTTTGCGCCGCAACCCTCGCCCGTTCCGCAGCTGTGTTCTCCTCTTCAGTAGAAATCGTGATCTCCACCTTTTCGGGCCCGCTCGTGAGACCCTTGACAGCAGTGGGCCGGAGCTTCTCGTCGGCCACAATCTCCGTCTTCTGCGCTGGGTTGATGTTTTCGTCGCGAGGAACCGGTTTCGCGTTTGCGACAGCTTCTTCGCCCGTGACAGCTGGTACAGTAACAGAATCTATCTGTTGCAATAGATCCAGCAGTGGTTTGAACTGTTTGTTGAACTTGGCGGGGGTGTCATCAGCTTCGGGCTCGTCGTCCTCGGCGGAGCTGCGGTGCTTCAAGGGGAAGTTGCAGCGCTTGCACAGAAATCCGCGGGTCATGTCGACGCTATCAAGCACCTCCATGGTCGTCCATTGCGAGCTGCACCTCGGGCAAATGTAATCCTTCTTCTCCTGGGTCGGCTTGGACATGGCCTTGATCTTTTCGTCGAGCATATGAATGCGGTACTTGGTGCAGTCGACGGCGCGGCGGTAATCGATATAGTAGTACTCGCGATTCGTCGGCTTCTGGGCGCCTTCGCGCGTCTCGGAGCGAATGTATCTACGATGCGACGAGCGTGAGCTGCGGGCTCTGATCTTAAAAAGCGCGAAGGCACATACACTGAAATCAGACCGCCCTCCCTCAACTTTGCGCAGTATTTCTGCATCTTCTTGTGGTTGTTCTTGCCTTCGTCCATGACCACGCCCAGGTCGGCGGCGGAAATGCTGCGCGCTGATCAGCATACCTGCTTCGTGTGAGGTGGAGCGGATTCAGGCACGTACGCGCCATGGTTGACCAAGGCATCAATGACGATGACCTGCTCGGTGTCGTAGAAGACGCGGGCGACGGTGCGAACGAGGACTTTGGCAATCTCCATGGCCTCCGGGTCAGCGGTAGGTTGAGGGAATGCGCATCGGGAGGAGGAGATGCGCGATGCAGTCGGCCAGAAAGACGACGAGCGGCGCAAAGAGAGTCAAAGTGCGATCAATGAATACCTACAATGGAGCTTGAGCTGGGTACCTACTTAGCGCCAAAAGCACGCCGAGGTTCCTCCGAGTGGGCCGGGATCTGCATGAAATTCACGGCGGGAACGCTGCGCAGCGCGCGTGCCTCGACTTTTTGTATCAATCTTCCATCCGCCCCGCCTCATGCTCACCCGGCCTTCAGCATGGCTCCGGACTCCGCAAACCCCGAGACCATGTCTCAAGAGTCTTCGCAACCCGCAATGGCCTCTGCCGCGTCCAAGAGCACGCCCGCCGCCGCTGATGCTGCTTCGGGAAATGGAGACAGGAAGCAATGGCGCGATCAAGGCGTCCGCGGCAACAAGCGCAAATGGCAGCAACGCGGCGGCGGCGCTCTCCAGCATGGTTCGCGAGGTAAGAGAAAGGATATTGGCAGAGGAGAGTATATGTATGCGTCCACTCCCAGGCCTTCTACGCCGCAGCTAATTAATCCAAAGCCGCAACCAACCAGACAAGCGCGCCCGCAATGAGGACGAGAAAGCCAAACGCCGCCGTCTAGAGGCCGAGGGCGTCGAGTCTGTCCTGCCCAAGGCCTTTTCCAAGGAAGAAGTCGAGTCTGAGGAGCGCCGCCCCAAGCGCAAGGTCGTCGTCATGATCGGCTACTCGGGCAGTGGTTACAAAGGCATGCAGATGTAGGTGTGCTTCGCTCGCCGGGAAGTCAGAGATTCTCACACGGTCACAGTATGCCAAATCACAGGACCATCGAGGGCGACCTCTTCACTGCCTTCGTCAAGGCCGGCGCCATCTCCAAAGCCAACGCCGACGACCCCAAGAAATCTGCTCTTGTACGCTGCGCTAGGACCGACAAGGGCGTGCATGCTGCTGGAAACGTTATCTCTCTCAAACTTATCATCGAAGATCCGGATATTGTCGAGAAGATCAACAGCCATCTCTCCCCGCAGATCAGGGTCTGGGGCATTGAACGTACTACCGGTAGCTTCAGCGCCTACCAAGCTGTCGACTCGCGGTGGTATGAGTACTTGATTCCAACCTACTCTTTTCTTCCTCCTCATCCCAACAGCTACCTTGGAAAGAGGCTTGTTGAATTGGCGGAAGAAGTGGGTGATCGCGAGGGCTATGAGCAGAGGCAAGAGGAGGTCGCCGACTTCTGGAAAGAGGTTGATGAGACTCGAATTAAGCCTGCGTTAGCCGAGTTGAAGCCGTGGGTCAGAGAGCTCGTTGAGAAGGCTCTTTGGGAGGCGGAAACGGATCCCGAAGCACCCAACGAGAAGACCAACGAAGCTGCGGCCGAAGATGCTGCCGACCTCGCACAGCCCGTTCGTGTTGGAAGGAGCACGCCTGTCGATCCCATGCATATTGACACGAGCGAAAAAACCGAGGAAGCTGCCTTCATCATCAATGAGCCAGGGCGATCCGAGGCATCGGAATTGACGAGCGAGCCAGAACAAGCCCATACGTCGCCGGGTGCCGGTGCGTCCGAGTCTGTTCAGGAGCCTGGATCGACCAATGCGCCCACCTCTGAGCCTATGGGTGTCGAAGTGACCAAGTCTGAGTCGGCGCCTGCGCAAGACGACTCAGTCCAGACCACCACTGACAGACCGAATCCATCTGCCGAAGACGACATGCCCCCGGTCGATCCTGCAAAGCTTACTTTGGGCCAGAAACGTGCGATAGAAGCAGCCGTCAAGAAAATCAAGGGCATTTACATGGACGCTAAGAAGGCTTACCGCGTGCCCCCTAGACGCATTGACCGCCTGCGCGCCGCTCTCAATGCTTACGAGGGCACCAGAAACTACCACAACTACACTGTTCACAAGACATTCAAGGATCCATCAGCCAAACGTCTGATCAAAAGCTTCAAGGCTGCCGAAAAGCCCATCATCATCAACGGCACAGAATGGATAAGCCTCAAAGTCCACGGCCAAAGCTTCATGATGCATCAGATCAGGAAAATGGTCGGCATGGCTGCTTTGGTGGTACGATGTGGCTGTCCCATCGAGCGCATCGGCGAGACCTTCGGCAACGTCGACGTCGCCATTCCCAAAGTGCCAGGCCTCGGTCTCTTGCTCGAGCGACCCGTCTTTGATTCATACAATGCAAAGGCTGCTGAGAAGTTTAACAGAGAGAAGGTAGAGTTCACCAAATATGAACAGGCGATGGATGAGTTTAAGCAGAGGGAGATTTATGAAAGAATCTTCCGCGAGGAAGAGGAGAGCAACCAGTAAGTCTTCAACAAAGACTCGCAACGCTTCGAATTTTAACTATCCGGTTGAGAGCCATCTACTTACGCCGTTTCGTCAGGTTCAATCAGTTCTTCGCGCACATTGATGGATACAGAGAGCCGTTCTTCCTCTACCTCAGCTCCAAGGGTATCAAGGCGTCTACAGGTCCTGAGGCGGAACAGGCGAGAAATAAGGGCAAGACAGTCAAGCCTCAGGAGTACAACGGTGATTCGGAGAGCGACGCCGAGCCTGGCGATGGCTGAACGATGGGTGTCGCTGCAGCTTTGCTCCATAGTCTTCAATCCAAGTTTCTACTTTGGTAGCTGGCTGATATGGACTTATGAACTTGATTTTACGCCTATTATCCGACCTGACATATTTCGTGGATACCAGCGCAAAGCATCTTTGGGGTCGACCTTGGACGCCAAAACCAAGTGCTGGATACCTTTTTACACCTATCGCGTACAATGATTGAGCATTGGGGCTTGGAATGAAGGCAATGGGCGCGAATGGGAAGTTGAAGTATTCTTCCGGACGTAAATGCTTTCCAACAATATTGAATCAACTGCCTCTCACATATGACGGCCAACCGATGCCAAGGACATGGCCGTGCTGCTGTGAGTGCAAACTGAGCCTCCTAACCATTGCGCATGGCAAGAACGCCAGCGCTCAAACAAAGGAATGGGCATAACATGGGTACGCATCCTGCGCGTGATGTGAATCAACCTCATCCTAGTAGCCGCACTGCATACCTTCTTAGTACTCATCTCCGTATCCAGTAGCAATACTAATATGTATTACACCGAGGTCCGGTTTTAAGACTCGTCAATCACTTGCACTCTTCAGAATGCTACAGATCGTACGGTTGCAAGCGCGTAGTGCCGGAAAGCACGGCATTGAAGAATAACACCCAGAGTATAGGAGTTGCATCATACAAATGGTTGTCTTATATTGCCTTGCCACCTTCCTCCCTGGTCATGGGTTCAAAGGCTAGTGAGTCTCGCCATGATCAGCAAATACCTCAGGCATCCAAGGGAGTGGGACGGCCGAAAGTTCGCTGTACGAAATACGATAGCCTCCAAGGCAGAAGCATGAACTCAACATCCGACATCATGCCAAAGGAAGAAGACACCAGACCGCTGGGAGTCAAAAGCTCGAAACCTACCCACCCCCCGCATCTGCATTCCCTACACGACTGATTTTCCTTACTAATACCGACACCGACGGTGCCGTCTCCGGGGCTTGGCTTCCACCGCGTTGGTAATAAAGCCCATGCTAGCCAAATCCTGTTTCTCAGACCCTTTACGTCCGTTTTCCAAGCGCCAGGTATGTGTGCTTACAAGTCATTGCTAACCACCCCTGCACACTCGTCCCAGCCATGTCCCTTGGAGGATCTCTTCTGAAACTTTCGTCGTTGCAGCGGACGGACCGGACTTGGGCGGAGGACGTGCATCTCCCATAATACAGGCTTCTCTTGCTATAGATGCGCTTACCTTGTGTTTCATGAATTTAAGTTCTTTCTTTAATCGGTGGCTTTGGGCGGCGGAAGAAGGGGGGCTCGGCGCGCCACGATATCTGCGTGACGGGGCCGGGTAAGGCCGTGCCGGCGGTTGGTGCGGTATCTGAACTCATGCGTGGAAGGTTGGCAGGTGAGGAAGAGGGTTACCAGGCGGCCGCGTGTCTTGCATGGTTTGTTCATCCGTGGCAGTTCTATTGAGCGTCCCGCAAGTGTCCTTCCTCCCCGTCAGAACGCTCACTGCGGAAAGTTTGGGACAGCAATAAAGGAAAAGTAACCCAATCACCGCATGGACATAGGGCAGCAGAGGGCACAGATCTCCCTTAAGAGGTTGGATAACGCCTCGGGACAACGCCAGAAGGGAAAAGGCGGGAAGGAAAAGAGTTTGGGATAATTTCTCGGCCCCCACTCGATTCAGCCGCGTCCGATAGCTCGATGAATACAGTGTCCGAACACCACGCGCCTGACGCCATATTGCATTCTTCTCCCGATCCCTTATCCCGAAGAGATCCGAGGCCGCCTGAAGAAGCCTCGTCTCGAGGTCTTTTGCCGTGTAAGGGTTGCCCACATATACACTCTTTTTTTCACACTACAGCGCCGCGCATGTTTACACATATCCGGCGAAGATATAATCACACGTGAATGACTCCACCGACCATCACATACTCCATCCGTCACAAATACGCAAGATTTGCGGCCAGGAGCATGACTCTCCTATCCGCAAACACCTGGCGACCGGCTGAAGGATCGATAAGCTTCCCGCTCTGCCCGCTCTCCGGCTCAGATCGCTTCTCGTTTCCCGTTCCCTCTCGGTCAAGTGACGACACATGGATCATACGTGCGTGCTAGTATATTAGGTCCTTAATTAGCTGCATCATTCAATCTTTTTTTTTCTCAATGATTCCACATACCTGAAGAGCGCGGTGGTGGCTTCCTAAATTACGTGCATGCATTGGCATGTATTTTTATACGCACGCGCGCCTGCCGAATGCCACTCACGACACACATTCGCCTTACCTGCCGCGCTTGGCGGGGGAGGGTATACCAAAGACAGACAAAAATGAGACGGCAAAGTGGCCCTCCATCCCGGCAAGCAGGACGTGACGGACGGCATCTTCCATCCGTGCGTTCATTCGCCTGTGAAAGGGGGACGGGCCAGGAGCAAAGAAAAAGCCCGTGACTGCTCGTTGCTGCGGTGTGATTGATGAGTGGCCGATGCTGCCTAAGCAGAGCTTACCCGGCCAGTCAACCAGCTTTAGCAAAGGGAGCGCACGGCATTTGC
>JAJJID010000735.1:0-12488 GCA_022204955.1 Macrophomina pseudophaseolina
CATTATTGATGGAACAAAATGAGGAGAAGCTCTGATAATTTAACTATCGAGCGGGGTAGGTTATATACATTGAGCCGACTAAGCAGAGATGGTGCGACAGACAGGCTGCCTTCGTTCCATCAATTATGTCTCTTACTACGACTAAATACTAGATACCGCTTTGCACGCCGGCTGAAGCAACATCGTGTTGTGGTGTGCGGGATTGGCGGTTAGACGCTCAGCCGGGGCTACCGGTATTACGGGCGGGTCTACTGCGCAACACGTCGGCGCGCGCGCCTCTCGCTTCTTACGGCGGCCTCCGCCATATGGTCATATCGGGCGGCTCGAATTGTGGCCGGTGCCTACAGAGCCACATTAAACGCGGCGCTCGACGTCGAAATGTTCCTACTCCTCGCAACCCAGACAGCCAGGAAATACATTGGCGAGACGTTCCTGCGGATAGGATCAATACCGTTATACTAGCAACTAATCCGGCTTACAGAACGCACATGGGGCTCGAGAAAGCGTCTCTGCCCCAAAATGCGCAGTCCGATGCTAAGAATCAGGAAATACTGGAAAGAATGGCTACACAGCCTGATGACGACTATCGCGCAGAGGCTGCCACACTTCTTCCTTCTATGGCAGAAGCCGACTAACGTGTGCATGGCCAATTCACGCGAATTGGCAATATCTCAGCACGACCAGATTAGAAAGGACACAGGAGACGCTGACCATACCCAGTCGTGGTATCGTAGATGGAATTCTTGCCTTCTATTTTAGCTGCCATCTATTTCGTGAGGCTGATGAGATTTGTCCCCCCGTTTTTGAGATTTGTCCCCCCATAACGAGGCGGCTTTACTAAGCATTGGCGCGGATCATCGGCTGACCCCACCAATGCACATGATCGGGTTCGAGACCCCACCTTCCACTTGTTCAAACATTTCACCGGTAACCGCAACGGCCAAGTCGCGCAGCCTTTCGCAGTAGGTAACCCTTGTGACGCCAAATTTGTCGGGCTAATATGTGTTCGTCTAACGTTCATGCTGAGTAGGCTCTTCACCTTACAATTATATCTGCAGTTGCCTAGATCCTTTTAAGAAGTTGCACATCACCCGTCGAACGCCTATGCCCAACCACCTGGAACAAATCGAGATCCTTCCGGACAATGAACTAGATCAGATAGCTTCAAAACTCCCCGACAACTACACTCAGGCGGGAGAAACGGGTCTTGAGAAATGTATAGCGGAAGGACAAAAGGACATAATCAGAATACTGTGGGACGAGGGCGTAAGGAAGCTGTATGGAAATAATGTGGGTTTCCAAGTTTGTTGGTCAGGCATCTAAAGCTTTGCTAATTGCAAGGTAGCCTCCTCAGCGCTGGGTCATCTTCCGTTCGAGGAAAGAAGCTAAAGTGGGAACTAAAATGAGAGACCTGTTCGTTGTTCCAATACAGATCAGAGAAAGAACATCTTGCATAGCGGACATCAGCACGGAAACTAAGGTTCCACTAGTCCAAGGGACCGCAATCTTTTGTGCTTCAGGAAAACCAGCCGTGATTAGTGAGGGGGTGGTATTCTTGGTTTTGTCCGAATAGCTATGAGGCAAGACGTCAATCGAAGTTGAAATATCCGTCCAAGTTCGCAAATGGATCACTAAGGTCTAGTTCAAAGTTTCCATCTGAACAGGAAAAATCAGGATCAAAGCTGTTGCCATTTCCTCTGTTAGGTAAATTGTGACCTGGAGCAAGACCTAATGCACAGAGTTAGACAAATGTTGTACTCGAAAAAAAAAATTACAAAAGCTCAAGCTATCCTTACCATAGGAAGTTGAATTTTTTGGCTTTCCACGTAGCGGCTGCTGGCCAAGTGAGGATTCTTCCCTAGGTTCTTAATTTGTTAATGAGAATCTCGTTCGTGAGGAAAATCACTAACCATGTCGACTACTGGCGCTACTTCTGATGTGGGTGGGAAAATCTTGACGATCTGCAAACATATGAGAAATCTCACGCTAATTAAGATGTGGCGATAGAGACTACCTGTATCATGATGTGAGCGCACCATGTGATGCTGGATTGCTCCGTCCAAACTGTTCGATGGAAGCTGTGTATCATCGATATGCGATTCATTGCCTCGAAGATTGTATGCGGCTTCCCAAATATGGTCGCATCTAGGATCTTCTCCCTGAGGAGGAGCCCCACTGTTAAAAGAGGACGAAGTCACATTTGGATTCGCTAGACTGGTATGAGAATCAAGACTAATGGAAGGATGGGGTACAAACTCTCTGATAAAATTGCTGCCTCTAAGAGCCTCTCCATGGCAGTAGTCGATGAACGTGTCTCTGTAAGATTTTGACCAAGCTGTGGACGAATTCCCGGGTTTTCGTCAGGAATGTCGAATGTGGCACGCTGTCGTTTCCGTGATTCCGCGTAAGTACTATCAGCAGTCCGCTTCACCGCGACAGAGCGTCCCTGTTCGGAATAGGCAGTTTCGCATCGCTCAAACCATGATGTACAGCTCTGGGCAAGCTCTAGTACATTTTCCCAACGTGGGTCATGCAGAAACATGACAAGGTCTGCAATGTCTTGGTACTTTAGCCGCCAACACAACTCGGGAAGAAACGCAAGAAGAGTTGAAATTCCGGCAATGCCTAATCGTCTTTCGATTACTAGAAATTTGGTTCCGAACTGAATTCCTCTTTGTGCAGCAAGCACATCACGGAACGGCTGCTGTCGGGCGAATGAGGCCATGCGGCGGTTGCCTCGCTTTGAGGTGTTCAGGTCTTTGACAAGTTGATCAACTCGCGATTCTTGGTGGTTTGCGCGCTCCCAGGCTTCGAATTGCTTCGCCAAATTTCTCCGTGCAAGTGTTGCTCTGAAAATTGCTGACTTCGATTTGCAGCCCTCTACAATTACGAGGTCAGCGACACGAAAGTCTTCGTGTGATAGCTGCTTCCACTGCGGGCCCTCGATTGCGACTCTGACTTCATTCTTTGAGAATTCTTTGTACTCAACGTATTTTTTCTGTAGTTGATCGAGTATTTGTCTACAAGTGCCGGTGGGATTCTTCAGGTTAACTTTAAGTACTGTTTCGAAATCTGGTGGGGCGGATTCATATCGCCTTTGGGAAGGGAAACAATCTGTTGAGTTTGATGATGAGAGAGACACGAATGATTGTCGACGAGCAGGAGGTTTTCGTCCGCGCTCCAGGGTTTGACTCTGAGATAAGGGTGGCGCAGCTTTACTGGAGTGTAGAGATCGCGGACGAGAAGCTGCGGGATTATCAAGTGATACACGGTCTACTAGAAGCTTCAGAAGGCTCTTCTCATGAAGGTTAGGAGGACGATGACACCTACCGCTCCTATATAGATCTTGCAATCTTTGGTAGACTTGATGTATCCTATTGCTGCTGAGCAGCTCTTCATTTGAAGCTGTGCAAAAAATGTTCGTCGCATGCGAAAGATCAAAAGTTCTCCCCCTCATGACTGTGGTTGCAGGTGGTGAGCATCAGTGGGCCTCGCGGGTGGTCAGGAAGTGAGGAGACATTGCTGACACATAAGGGTTTGCGGCACGGTCGGTCGGTTATGTCAGCCAATCACATTGTAATACACCATTGGGCACAATGGTATGCTCTAATTTCATTGGCTTGAGAGCCAAAATCCTGCTTCCTGGCTAGTGTGACCCTGATCTTGATACCAAAGCACATGAGGGCTCCTGATCTGAAGAGTCAAGTCTACTCGCTTGGCCACACTCTTGCATGGTCCCCTCCGTGTCATAGACATGGATCTTCGATACCGTGCACTGCTCTTTGACAGCTATCGTACGGTTTTTCATGCATGAAACCCATCATGGTCACATATTAGCGATCACATCAAGAAACCGCCCGGTATTCTAAGCTCGCGATGTAGCATTCCTGCTTTTCTTATATGAGACTCAGTGCAAGGCTGAGACTGCACTCCTGCTCGACTCATCTCCATCATGACCGTCCCTGACAGCTGCAGGATCGCCTTCTCCTTCACCGCTCTTCTCTCACCAGCTGCACGACTGCGCTCGCTATCACTCGCAATTATGGAAGAGCGTCCCGCATCGGACACGGAATCGTCACTCTCATTGTTGCTGCCCTCGGCGCTGTGAGCATAATCAGTGCCCAGTCGGATGATTCCAGTCCTTGCAAAAGTTACCACCATCTTCCTATGTACGGTTATCGGCGCAGCTCTTCTCATTCAAGTACCACCCTGCTTCTTACTGTATTGCGATTCCACTGACTCTGAGTAGTTTGAGATCTCGGCTGAGGCTCTGGAACCATCGGGCATACTCCCGCTATACGCATCACGATGTATCGTGTTTGCTCGTGCATTCGCTGTCTTGAAAATCGTCGTCATAACGTTCATGCAAGTCAGGTCTTCCCATCAGTGAACTGTTTTGACAATACACAGAACCAAGCCGCACCTTAGCAATACCTTACTCTCCGTGTTCCTCTCCGGAGTGATACTTGAGTTCGTCCTTCTTACTGTTATTACTTTCCACCTATACAAGCACAGAGTGCAGCAAATATACCCCCCTTTGATGGCCTCAGCATTCCTCGTATCATCGATTATTGGGTTCCACATCAAAGACACGAGAATTATAAGCTGGTCATACTGGGTAAGTATTGTGTGATGCAAAGAAGGTACATGTTAAATCTTAAACAGGCTCTCCTTCTCTTAGTTTCATTATTTCCAAGCTGTCTACTTCTAGCACACGAGATAGAGAAATATTGTGCATTTGCAAGCACCATGCCCAGGCGATACTATGCTCCCGAAGAGATCCAACTTCATCCAGAGACCCCTACGTCAACTGGTGGCACCTCGACATCAACAACAGCACAGCATTTGGTCTGTGAGAGCAAAAGATTTGGCCGCGATGGCCGCCAGGGAATACTTCAGGATCCGGTAAGTGCTTATACTTTAGTTCTTCTCCAGGCGTGTAATACATTGTCTAAGCATATAACAGGTCTACTGGACAATCCAAGTGAACGGTCCTCAGTCGTCGTCTCAAAATGATTGCGAAGTTGCGCAAGCACACGAAGAGCCGGACCGAGGCAGTCTTACGAGCAATGCACGACGACTGGACTATATACAAACAACGACTGGCAGCTTTCACCACAACTACATCGTTGAGCAGCAGACAATGTCTCATGGACAGAACCCAGGCAATGTGGACGCTCATGCCTCTCAGCTGATTCATCCAGGAGAGCCAGGAAACGTAAGGTCCCCTCGATCTAATATGACCTCAGTACTTATATCACTGTAGGGGATCCAAATCACGACAGATATTTGTGTTGACCATGGAAAAACAGCAGTATTCGTGCGGGATATTTCACGAATGCTCCTGATGGACTTCGATGGAACTATCCTTGGATTCGCATTGGCTCCATTTCTTATCGTGATGCTGATGGACTTTGGAAATCAAAAGTTCATTTCTTGTCATTGGAGACGTTGGCCGCCAAGCGCGGCAGTTAAGCAACACTAGTTTAATTCTGGCAATTTCTGAGACTATAATTACATACGTTTAGTCAAAAATAAGGTACGGTTCTAGCATTGTGCGGGTATCCGAGCGTGAAGGTCTTTCTCCTTAACCACTTGCCACAGACTTTCCTGAGAGGAGGGAAAAAGGGGAGGAGCCAATGCGGGGATTCTCTTAGACTCTCCGCCTTTCTGCAGTGTGATTATCTCCTACCGCCAGTTCCTGGTCAGGATACAACCCTGGCGGGGACCCATGCCTCGTGAAATAAATTCCGGAGATACCGTGTGGATGCCTGTGCTTCTAGCCCGTGTCTGCTCGTAAGCCTGCGGCAGGCATCATCGACTGCTCGAAGCGCTGACTTAGTTCATGCTGGTCCACCGTTCATGGAGAGGATACTCAATCAGCCTAGCTTGAAGGTCACTTAGATCTCACCAGTGTGCTGGCCTTCGTCGGCATACTCTTCAGAACCCCACTGTAGATTTACGCTAACGAAATATGGCCGCAAAATAGAGGTTTGGCTTGGGATTCCCGCAGTGGTAGACCTGATTTAGTTCACAAAGCTGTATACGAATTAAGCGCTAGACTTGGATGATTATCTGGCTATGGGCAACCCGTCAAATTCGTTATTATGAGTATAAAGAGCTGATTTCTTGTCCATCCTGCAATTTAGAAGCTCTCAACTCATTTTATTCTTTTAGAAAGCAATCTACCCACAGCTGCGCAGAGAAAAATCCCTCATCATAGTCGAAATACCGCGTCATCACGCTCATCTGATACGATGCCCGATATAAGAACGGAACAAATAATCGTAAGATTATCCTCATTTGAATTAATAGAAACTAAGCTCCACAGATGCATGCTGCTCTTGAGGCGTCTTGCAATCTCGACCTCAGTGCCCCAAACGAAGGCAAGTCATCAATGGATGTTATCCACGACTTGCTTGTATGTGGCCTACCTGGGACGTCTAAAAGGCTTCAGCTAATTTGAGTAAGGACATGAGTAGTCGTTTCCTCAGTAGGATCTCAGATCAAGCAGACGAGGACCTTTGGTCCATGCTCGGTGAAAAAGGCCGCAGAAAGGAGCCCATCTCACGGCCACCGCTCTTCTACTTCACTAAAGCGGTGATGCTATACCGGAAGGATCGCTGGGCGGAGTTTGATAGAATAATTACGGATACATGCATTTCATTCATCAGCAGAAAGAGGCCTATATGCTTGCAAGGCGAAACTTGTGAACTTTGCAGAGCATACAAGAAGAGGATACAGGAGGACAAACAGGCGCAAGTACTCAAGACCAGGTCGTAGATATGATTCTTTTTTAGGAACCTTCAAGCAATAACACCGATGCGCTCCAATACTAGATGCTATTGGGCATCATTATAATCGTCTTGTGCGAAGAAAAAAAATTGAAGAAGATAGGAGGAGAGTAAGCCGTGCTTCTTGCTGAGCCGCAAGGGAAATGGTATAAAGCCTTCCATCTCGTGGTAAGACTCTGCAAGAATTTTGACTCCCAATTCTTAGACAATCTGTTGCCTCGTACCGCTCCAGTCTCTAAATTGGCCAATAGGGTGTTGCCGCCCAGTTGAGTCTTAGTCCATGACGTGTAGACGTTCACCCCCGGCAAGGTAACTATCGGCGGAACCACGTCCCCAGCTTTGTTAATACGCTCGCAGCAGGTAACTGGATCACGACAAGTCTCACTAGTCATAACTGCCTTACGGTCTGGCTATAGAGTAATAATCCACTAGCTACCACTAATACCAACACGGAAGCCGGTTTCGTCGTAGTTCTAGATATCTTTTAGTTGAATGCCGTGTTCGTCAATAATGCGCTTGACCTTACTAAAGTGCCGGGAAATTGCATCTAGGCCGTGACTAATAGTCCTCAGCAGCTCGACTGGTCGTTGTCTAATGACATGTAGATCCTCATGGTGCTCTAAAAAGCGCCCGGCCCAGTTGTGGCCGAGTTTG
The DNA here is from genome assembly GCA_022204955.1 of Macrophomina pseudophaseolina. NCBI lineage: Eukaryota > Fungi > Ascomycota > Dothideomycetes > Botryosphaeriales > Botryosphaeriaceae > Macrophomina > Macrophomina pseudophaseolina. Next base: position 7,449 of record JAJJID010000735.1, read on the forward strand.
TCAGGCATGGAACCATCTGGCCAGGAGCGGACTAGCAGTTGGTAAGCACTACTGATGCAGCGAGTCCAAAAAAAAAATAAAAATAAAAAGACGGGAACAGTGTAGGTTCTGAATAGTCACTGGTAATATGGGGATACGAGGAATCACTAGCTTTTCTTTTGGATAAAATCTTTATTCACAGTCTGACATGGTTGTTACCGAAGTCTCTTGGTAAATGGAGGGCAATAAAAGTGAGTAAAGTAACTCGATGGAGACATACAGGTGTACGCAGCTACCTACTTGGTCTTCGCATCGATCGCAGTTGATTGCAAACCAAGCTATTCCATTATGATGTGCTCAATGAGATGTTAGTACTTAAGAGGGAGTTGCCTGCCCAATACTTAAAGAAACCATGCATTTCCTCACCGTAGTCAGTACCTGCCACAGGCCACTCGAGGAAAGAGCTGCTTTACAGTACGATGAAGGTAAACTCCCTCCCACTACATAAAGCCGCCTGCTGATCTTGATTAATATTTTCAGTCTGTACATACATACGCAAGAGGAGCATCACACCCGCTTTTTGGGCCAGTACCACCTCCGAAACCGTCTGTTTTCCGCCCTGCGCAGTCAGACTTGGCACCGCTCCCGCCACCCCCGCCACCACCATCTCCATCCTCATGCCTGTTATCGTTGCAAGAAAAGATAACCTCTGAATTCACTCACGGCATCCTTGAGTATTCTTGCGAACTTTATATCCTGAGCCTCATCAATCAGATTGGTCCCCGCGTCTCTTTGGTGGGAAGCGCCAGCTACGGCGAGGAGGACGTGGGTACTTTAGACAAGTGGTGCGATAACACTTGGCACACCCTCACTGGCAATCCTATAGATGACGGAGAGCTGGAAAGAAAGGGAGAAATCGAGCTTGCTCGGCCGGATCCATTCTTTCGATCAGATGTTGACGCGGGAGCCAGATTCGCTGTGGTTTACGAGACGCGCTGGCGTAGGAAAGGAGATGAAGATTGGGGACCCGTGGTACGTTGGAAAAGAGTTTTCATGACGGGGGATCAGGCATGTGAAGGATATTTGTGGGGCGCAAAGCAGGGCTGGTCGATCCCGTTCGTTTATGATGAGCTTCCTGCTCAAGAGCTCAACGGGTGGAGATGGAGTGGATGCTGCGAAAAGGTTGGATGTCCAAGAGACCATCACTTGCGGATGTTGGGTCAATATTGATTCCGGCCGTGAACAAGGTTAGAACCAGCAGTACTGAATGTAGAGGGTAGTTTGCCAGTCCATCGAGCCATTGTCTGGTGCCAGAATCTTCTAACAACGCTTCTTAAACAGAGCTGCTCTGTGCTGGAGAAATGGTCGCCTGAGGGTATGTATTCTAAAGATATGGGATGGATACTAACGCTTTCCGCGTGAGTTCACTCACAGGATGCTGTAAGTTCACTGATTGGTCGAACCGCTGACTGGTGTCCATAAGCATCCGTTTGCATAAAACGAGGCGGCACCTCAGACCTGACTTCCGCCTCACTATGTTAAAATTAGATATTCTCTGGCAAGGTGAGCAAATTTTCCAGGGGGGCTGACTTGCTGCTTGCATTGAATGGCCGAAAAGCTGCGACCTGCAGTCATTGTCAGTTTCTTCGCTGCTCCGTCTTACCTTGTCGCCTTAGTTTTCCTTGAATTTCTATAGCATGGTGAAAATCAAGGATGGGCGATGGGATTAAGTAACTAAACATAATAGTTTGCCGTAATTCTCGGAATGTAGGCTAGGGTCTCCCCATCACAGCACCATTTTCTCGTTATACTGCGCCGCAAGATTCCTTGTTATGTCTCTTATCCTAATACGTCCTTGCCCTGCAGATCATCCAGTTATCGAGAGTAACCTGATGACTTCCGGATCCAGTCCAGCGCTAATGCGGAAGTGCGGCGCATGAACAGGGGGTGGCATTGCAGCCACCAATGCGGACCGTCTGCCTTAAACTTGCAGCCTGGAGTGAGATTTTTATATAAACACTCATAAATTCGCTGATCTGTTGCATCTGGATCATTCTTCCCTCCTGCGTAGCCGCGCCCACAGCATGTATACAGACGAATCTGACCTGCACGAATGCGCAGCACGCATCCACGCACAGCTAGCAACCAGTAGGCAACACACCCATGAAGCGCTTGCTTGCCCATACTGCGACTGTCAGCTTTTCTATGAGGATGAAAAGCTTTTCGACCACGTCTGCCGCAGCCACGATGCTAAAATCCGGGCCTTCGGGGTGCACAATATCACTCCCTTTTTTCGGGAGCTGCTCCAGGATGAAGCTCTATACAAAGCGTAAGCCTGTTGCAAGCCGCCTCGCACCGCTCCAGCCGATTCTGACTTTATTTGCAGACAACAAGCTGCTAGTATGCAGCGCCAGCTGCGTTTTGGAACCCTTGGATGCAGGAGGTGCTCGTCCCTCACAGGAGCTATGTCGAATCTGACTCTGCTCAACCTTCAAGGTAAGGTCTCTGCTGCCTATAATGGCTGCCTTCATGCACAGCGGCATCTCTAAGCGCATTAAATCTAATTACCCTGCCTTAGGATCGCCCGATTGCTTCCCCGACTATCAGAATGACAAGCCAGTACAAGCTGACGGGGCTACTACCGTATCTGAGCCCCGGGTCATCGGGAACGACGCAGTCGAGCCTGAGAGATGTTGGAGAGACCTCCCACACCGCATCGGCCGCAACGGCGAAACCACACACCTGTGTACGAAACCCCAGGTCACGGCGCGGAAGCCATATACACGGCCCCGGGCGGAGCTGCTGTACCCGGTACAGCAGCAAGATCCACAACGCAACACTAGCAGTGACAATGGGTCAGGTTCATCCTTGGCTGCAGCAACTAGCAGACCACTACTCCTTCCGGCCTCATATCAGACGCTTGTCTTGGTAATGCCCACGAATAAGCAATGGCCGGACTTAGCGCTCCAACCAGACTCCCGACCCATCTCCCAGGAGCAACTTGCAGTGGAAATAAAAACTATATATGCTGGGCTTACGATGGTTGAGTCCAGGTGCATCCATGTCAACAAAACGCAGCCGCCTTTCCATACAGATCCGGTGTCTGGTCAGCCATTGATCTCCACCTCAGAATACTGGCAAACTCTCATTGCGTTGCATAATACTCTGCTGCACGAACATCATGACTTCTTCCTAGCATCACAGCACCCTCTAGCGAGCCCTGCAGTGCGTCGGCTCGCAGCGCAGTATTCTATGCCAGAGCGAATGTGGAAGCATGGGATTCATTCTTTTCTGGAGCGTCTGCGTGACCACCTTCCGGATTCACTCGAATACATGAGCACCTTCATTTACTATGCGTACCGAATGATGGCGCTCTTGTTCGAAACTGTCCCGGCGTTCGAGGACGTTTGGATCGAATGCCTCGGGGATTTAGCCCGCTACCGTATGGCGATAGAAGACGAGGATCGGGGAACCTGGGCGGAGGTTTCTCGTCGTTGGTACAGCAAAGCTGCCGATAAGAGTCCTATGGTGGGCCGTATTTACCATCACTTAGCCACACTAGCGAGACGGAACGCGCTCCAGCAGCTCTACCTATACTGCCGTTCTCTCATTTGCGTACAGCCCTTTATGAGCACACGCGAGTCCATCTCCTCACTTTTCGATCCCATTCTCGGCCCATCCAACAACTCTCATTCCCACTACCCACCTATCGAAACCAGCTTTGTACGTGCACACGCACTGCTGTTTGAGATAGATCGAGGATCTCAACATACATTCGAACAAAACCTCATTCGATTCATCGGAAAATTGGACAGTAATATTGGAAGTCTCAGTGCGAAATGGAAGCAGAAAGGTGTGCATATAGCCATTTCAAACATTGCTGGCCTTTTCTACTACGGGAATAAGGATAACTTCCTTCGTCTCGCGTTTGAAACCCAGCTACATCACAGTGTGCGCGCACGAGTTGCGACCAAGGATAACCTGGATAGACTAAATCCTCCCCTTGTTCTACCACCAGCACTACTGACGCCTGACGACACGAGGCTCATCCTCCGGACCGGCACTACCTATACTCTAGCCTGTCGTTTGGCCTTTGATACGTTGCATGTCGTCCTTCAGCGCTTGGGAGACAAGAACGTACTGCCTCACTTGCATATCCTGCTCGCTTTCCTGTCTCAAGTTGCGACTCTCCCATACGACACTTCCCACATCTTCAGTCACGTTCAGTGGGAGAAAGTCGCCCTATTTCTCAACACATTGGCAAAGTTAGAGACGATTACTTCATCAACTGAGTCTCCTGAATTTCCACACGGAGGCGATGAAGACTTCCGTCCACTGCCTGAAGACTACATCATCAGGGGGCAATTATGGGCTTACTCGTACTATCCAGTATCATGGTTCAGCCTTGTCGTGGATGAGGAAGAGCGCATTTTGGAGCTAGTGTCAACGGTTAGATTAAGAACTAAGAGAATATTGTGGCTTGGAGTTCGGCTCGGTTCAGTAAGTGGTTTCTTGTTGTCAATATCATCGCCTCGGAAAGCGGATCTAACTCTTAGCAGGGCGACCTTGGTCTACGCTATGACAGCTCCAGTCAAACATGGCACACTACTCGATCCAACGGACAGGCATGAATTAATCAGGTCAGATAAGCTAGTGGGGATCGCGGACGTTGCTGCCAAAGAGTAGATGCCGGAGGTAGCGTAAATAATTGTGATGGAACGAAGGCAGCCTGTCTGTCGCACCATCTCTGCTTAGTTGGCTCAATGTATATAACCTACCCCGCTTGGTAGTTCAATCATCAGAGCTTCTCCTCATTTTGTTCCATCAAATTGTACGAGAATAAAGAGCAAATTTCCATTTGACTTTTAATATAATTTTACATGAAGCCTGATTTAAACGATTTCCCTTAATAATAGACATCCTAATTTGTTGGATTTGAGAGTAAAGAGTTGTGAGGTCAGAAAAGAGAGTAGATTCTGCCTGTCTCCTGAGAGGGAGGTAGTAGTGGCATTAACGTCTATCTGTACTAACTTAACAGCTAGTTTGTGTCCCATGGGGCTT
>JAJJID010000736.1:0-12462 GCA_022204955.1 Macrophomina pseudophaseolina
TCTTGTACCCACTCAAGGAAAACCCCCTCGACAGGTTTTCTCCCTCTTTGGTCTTTGGATCCTTAGAGGCAGAGGCCCGCTCGTTACAGTCTACTCCCGTATGAAAAGCCACGCCATATCGTTTGGGTTGATATCCTCTTCACGTCAGCACGTCTAATAACGACGCTACGGAATGAGAATATCGGTTGCGCCGGGACTGTTCGAACGGGCAAGACAGTGAGAGAAGAGCTGGATAAAAAGAAGCCACAGAACTAAAAGAAAACGGAAGCTAATCGTGGGCTGAACCCATGGCTGGCCAATTTAAGATCGAGACATGAATGCTAGATCCCATGGGGCACATTCTATGCCTATTTGTCTAAGGGTGAACAATCTATTTAGTTTGCATGGCAAGATTCACGAGTTGTGTAGCTTATGAGCACCGTCCATACTTGTAAAGAATTGGTCAAGCGAATACGCAGACAACCAACTAAAACAGCGACGAATTTATCTACTAGTCGGGCTCCTTTCGGCGATGAACCATACAAAGAGATGATTATTCCACTCTGGGCCGACGAATACAACCATAATATAAATGGTGTTGACAGGTTCGACGGGTATAAGGCTAAAGACGATAGGAAACACCTCATATATCGAACTTGGGAACCCCTTTGGTACTTCCTCTTTGAAGCCTCAATCATAAATGCGTATTTGCTATTAGTTCGAGGCCATCTAGACGGCCAGAAGCTCTCATTCGAATCTTAGCTTCGGTTTTGAATGAAACTATACGAACAGCTCTTCGAATGTTTAGAACGGAGAGAGGAACGCCGTACAATGATACCACCAATTCAGCGCTCAATTCCACGCAAACAACACCAATTGAGGAAGTTTCATAAGTATCCAAAGGAGTGCGATGCGTGTTCGCGTGCAGATCGCGAATCAGAGGCAAGAACACCTCGCAAACCACTCCAAGAACGCTCCACTAATGGACGAACGAAGTTACGGCCACTAAGAACTACGTATGGCTGCTCTGTCTATCGAATCCACTTTTGCGAAGGATCTTGTTGGAAGGAACGCCTTAACAATCTATAGTTTGGTCCAAAACACCAAGGATTTGATCAGTCCATGGCATGCGGAGGTCAGCAAAGTCAGGGGCGCCAGACGTAAATAGACCCTGACGAATCCGGGCGCTCCTGCTTGGTAAAGGAGCATGATACTGATTTTGCATACTCTGATCTTCTCCGCAGTGGAGGCATGATCGCTGGTTAGCTAAGTGACCGCGGGTTAGCTAAGTGACCGTGGCACGGCTGGTGGCTCTGCCGCGTTACCCACGGTCAGCTCTTGGGGCGGCCGCGCCGTTTAGTTTCAAGCCTGGGCAGCCTATACTAGTCTATGTCGGTTGAAGAAAAGGATCGGACAGACTTTGGCCAACCATTTCCTATCTTGTAGATCTTCGTTGCAGCTTAGGAATCTGCTGATGGAGTGTCATATGCCTTTCGGCTACGACGAAATCCGTGATCTTGCTATGATCGATGATTGAGAAAGCGCAGGTAATGACTGCAGCTGTTGAGAAGACGTTGCTGGGCAAGAGTGGAATGATCTGGAAACTTTGGTTATCGGAGTAGCTTACTGACGAGGAAAGTTGGGAACTCGCGCGAGCCCATTGCCACATGTGTTGACTGTAAGAACGTTTCATTGGGATAGGACCTTGGCCAAAGGACGTGTACACACAAACCTCCGACGAGGGAGAGACGTTGGGCCGCGTGGGTGTGAATAGGAGTGTACGGTGCTTCCAAAAGAATGAACGGGAAATTTCCCCAAGGAGTCCAGAAGGACAAGGCTGGCATCAAGAGAATGAACCAGCCCGCGTTTCACATTGATCATTGTCCTCTCAGTTACGCTGTGGGCCCCACACGGCTGTCGCCGGTGTGCGTCTGCACAATCCTGACCGAGTCAGCGGCACTTGAAAATAACAAGAGATGCGGAGCATCCTGGATAGTTCCGATCCGATGCAAGAAGAGAATCCTTCATCTGTCTACGCCAACAATAAACAGTTTCCCGCTTCAATGCCTTGCAATGACTGCATATATACACTTGGGCTTTGGCACAGGACAAGCAGTATTGTGGAGAAAACATTCACTAAGAGCTCCGGTGATCGCGGCTGATTAGATGAGCAAAGCTGAAAGGAACTTTGAACGTCTTTACTTCCATGTGACCGTCAGAATGGATTCAGTGCGTTGTAAGGAGATCCACAATCTATTCCCAAAGCGTCCTCTTGCAGCAGCACATAAATCATTTCATAATCCATGTTGCAACGACATATCGGGAAGCGGATCAGTACAGTATATCGATCGTCCACAGCCAGAGTTTTATAAGAAGAGCACATGCTAAATATCAAATCTTGAAGATCTATTCATAGACTTCTTAGCAGATTGGGCTAACAGCGGAACGATGAAGCTAAGAAAATAGCCCTGGCGTGTTCGTGCGCCTCCGGGTCATGTTCATCATCATATGTCCAGCGACTAGATCATGGACGCGTTAATCTCACGGATTATCTCAGTTGGGAACTGTAGATGGAGGTGGGATAAAGTGTGCAAAAGTCAGCTTACATTGATAGTGAGCTCTTGGGACATATTCCGCGCACGCATCACTCGCGTTGTAACAACCGGGCGTTGCTGCGACTGTTTCTGCCCAGCGAGTTTTCTGTCTACCATCAACGCTCTTCGACATAGCGGAGACGCTGACACACTCACGACTCAACCTTATCTTCAGCAACGCATCTCAAGGAGCTAAGAGACAAGTTTCGGTGCGGACGCAAGGACGGTGTTAGCCTTCACGAGTCACGGAGCATCCTCGGCGTGATTTCGCGAGCGGAGGCGTCCCGGTCCCGCTCATGCGCAGGGGCTCTTTCAGCGGTGTGAGAATCGCAGGCAGCATCTTCATGCGCGGCCACTGCGCTCAAGACTGAGACCGTTGAGTCGCCGTTTGGCAACGCGCTGGGAATTGCTCCAATGCGGCAAGATGCTGCCGATCTCGGACCTGGTCCTGTCAAGATCTGACTCGTTCAGGGGCCCGCGGACTTTGCAGATAAAGATCTCTCCCGCCAGCCGATTTGGACACTGATCTTTGCCGTCTCTGAGCTGCTCCCCCAGAGCGAAGCTTGTCAGCACCGAATGCTGATGGAGGCTGTGCTAGGTTTCGGAATACATTGGACGCAAAACCTGATACTTGGCGTCCTGAGCCTGCCTCTTCTGGTTACTGACTCGAATCGGGCTCAAGCTGTGGTTTCGCTGTGCGGTAGATAGTAAGAGCCCCTGAGAGCCCCCGGCCTTGTCTGCCAGATTGCAGATCAGCCGTGCTTTTCGGTAAGTCCTCAGATCCTGCTCGGCTATTCAAACGTCCAGCTCTGCGGGGAACCAGCATGCCGTCGCGCAGGGCAGATGCTAAGTCGCGAGAGCACCCCGGCTCCGTCACCTTCAAGCTACATGACAGATAGAGTACGAGGGGCAACCACAAACGCGCAGTCCAGCCCTCGATCCGGTATCTTCCTAACGCGCTGATCGACCGCGACACCCGTCCCTCCAGCTCCAGACTTTTCTTTGGAAACCTGCCAGTGGGGAGCCCTCGTCAAGTCAGCCTCCCTGAAACATATAAGATTGCTCTTTTCTTGATGTCTGTTGTTTCTCGCAGCTGCCCTGCCCGGCCCCTCGATCATCCCGCTGCTTAGTCTCTCTTTTCCCCGGTGTGCTGTCCGAGATGGCTGGAACACTCGAATGGCCCTTGATAGTGGCTAGGGAACCGGAGAAAGCGCCGGCGAACTTCACCCCCGCCGAAATCCCGCTGGCTGGCAGAGTCGCGTCGGTGAGTTGGCCACAAGTTGCAGGCGGTGCGTGTGCTCACATGGATACGGATGTTCATGTCCTTAGTGACCCTTTGCGTTTTGTCAACCTGCATCACCCGCCGAGTACAGCGCATTCGAGAATGGATGTCGCTACCCCTAGCGGCATGGCTCATCGTTATCATTTATGTCGACTCTTTCTTGTTTGTCTTTGTGACAGCGCTGTTTAAGGATGTCGGTCTGAACAATGACCCGGAAATCTGCGAAGGCGCGATTCTTCTTTGTTTAATTTGCTACATGACCACAAAGATTTTTATCTATCTCTTTCTCGTGGAAAAAGCTGTGAGTGCGACGCAAGATACTAGAGCTGCTGCAACAACTTATGCATTATTCAGTACATCGTCCGAGGGAGCAACAAGACGAGGCTTAAGGATAAGCTTTATCTGTTCAACTGCTTCTTCATGATGCTTCCATACGCCATCGTCGTAATTCTTAATTTTGTCTGGTGAGAGTTTTTGACCTGTGGTCCACTGTGCCGAATCTGACGATTGATGCAGGAGGATCTCGTATATCAACAATGGCGGCACTTGTATCATCGGAATGGAGAAGCGAGCCATGATGCCGTTGATCATATTCGATGTCGCTGTTAACGTATACTTAACGGTGCTCTTCTTGGTGCCCCTGAGGAAGCTCTACTCCTATAAGTCCAACCAGAACTCGGCTCTTCACACCATGGCATTTCGCACCTTCGTCGGAAGCTGTGCGACATTGACTTCAAGCGTCGCGAACTTGACAGTGTTGATGGTCCTCGAAGGCGAGCCTGGCTGGGTTTGTCTCATGTGTTGTAATGCTGACAGTAAGTCCGTCTCTATCAAATTCTTTTACATGGCAGGTATCTTTAGCACCCGACTGACATTTGCCGCTTGGAAAATTAGTTCTCTTCTCTGTGCTCGTCCTTCACTGGGTTACCTCCGGTGACAGGAATGGCCAGACCACCGGCCGCAGCTACAGCCGCGAAGGCTACCCCCCGAACCAAGACAGCGCGCGCGGACAATCGCACCACACTTCCCACGGCAGAAGTAAGACAGGCAAGAATAAGACGGATATCGGAACGGAAACCATGTTATCACGACATTACCAGGAGGCGGCGGCTGCGGGTGGGGACTGGCCCGATGCCATCAAAGCCAACATCAACGCGTCCTGCGCACCTGCCGAACGCCACAGCGGCGAGGAGATTGCAATGAATCGGATAATGGTAACACACGAGCACACAATCGTTATCAGAGAGGAACGCAACGAGAGCGGCGACGACCTGAGCGAAACAACGGCTGGAACAAACACAGGATACCAGAGAGAGGGTAGCACTGACGGGATCGTGGACGGAGGAATCGGACGTACTCATTAGACAGACACGAATTTCCTTGTACCGTTACTAGAGAGAACGTCTCAGTTAGACGGGCAACTGATGAAAACAACACCCCCCCCCCCCCCCCCCCCAACCCACACCCACACACAACAAAAATATCGCACCAGCTGGCCAAGCACCGTTTGGCAAGATTGAGTAGCTATCCGATCAATTAAGAGTCAACTTCAAAGCCAACTGGAATCTAAGGACGCATTTGGCCGTGGATGAGTCCATGCAAGGCTTCCAGGGCCGGGCCCACGAGACAGTACATATCCCAAGCAAACTAACACCAATTGGCTTCAAGATCTGGTGCCTCGCAAACGAAGCGTATATACTCGATTAGATATTCTATGCTGCAGTTACAGGCCCGTGGGATACAGACGATCTTTGGACTAAGCTAGAATACGAATATACTCTCACCCTAACTGCTGCCGTTGTCCCAGATTTACTCTCTTCGCTTTTTAGTTAACTTCCTGTTGGAATATCACGTGTGTGTACAATAAACTTTAGCTTAGTCATGGAAGAGGGCGGATAAGAAGTGTTGGATCAATCACGTGTTTCAAGGTCTCCTTATTATCACACCACCTCGCTTAGCTACAATCACTCGTATAAGAGGCGGTCGGGTCACCAACCCTCTCCCTCCTCATGCCAACTCATGCCAATCAATGCCTTTCACTACTGAATAAGCTGTCCCATCACTTGTTCTAACAAGAAGACTCCCCTGAGCGTCCCTCTCACGCCTCATGCCACTCATTCTCAATTGATGGTACCATCACCAAATCCAACACTTCCATTTGACTAGCCACGCCACGTTGTTTGGATGGATAACCGCTTCACATCCGCTCGTCTACTCACCACGCTTCGGAAGGATGATGTCGGGGCTACAGGGACTGTTTGAACAGGCAAAACCAAACGGGAAAAGTTGGATGAACAGAAGCAAGAGAGGGCCAATTCGAAGCCAACCAAGACGACAGAAGACAATAGGGGATTAGATCCGAACATCGCCAATTTAAGATTAAAACACGAAGGCCAACTCTCATGGGGTACGCAGTATGCTTATCTCTCAAAGGACAAACAATCCATTCAATTTACCTAGCAAGATTTAAGAGCTGTGTTTTTTATAAGCACTATTCATACGGGAAAAGAATACGTTAAACGAACACGCAAACGGCCGGCTCCTACGTCTACAAATTTAAAGATTACACGAGCTCCTTTTAGGCTTACAACTCGAAAAGAGATGTCCATTCCACTCTAGGACCATAAATACAACCACAATATGAATAGCGTTAACCGGTTTAACCAATTTAAAGCTAATTACGACACAAAACGCATCGCATATTATACTTATAAACCACTTTGGTTCGTTCTATTCGAAGCCTTAATTGCAAACGCATATTTGCTTTCAATTCGGGACCTACCAGACGGCCAGAGACCACCATTCAAAGGCCAGCTTGAGTTTCGAATAGAGCTGTTCAAACAACTCCTACAACATTCGCAACGTACAGATGCTCGATTTGTGAAGATGCTACTCATTTTCAGCCTTGTGCAAAAGGAACAACACCAATATCAAAGGCTCTTTGACACGGGAAAGGGAAAGAGCTATGCAGCCTGCCTACTTAACAGGCCGAAAAGCGTCTGGGCAAGAGCGAAAGCCACTCTAACAGTTATCTTAACTCATTGCAAGGTGGGCAAAAGAAGTCACATACGCCGATGGCGACTTAGGGCTGTTCTGTTTGTAAGATACCGTTTTGTAAAGGCCCTTATTAGAACACTTGAATAACCTGTAATTTAAGCTTAAAATGCCAAGACTTAGGTATACAGTTAATTTTACGGGGAGACCGTACGGAAGGCAATCGGATAGTGCTAGGTTCGCCGGTTCAATCAACGACACAAAGATCGGATTAAAAGCATCTCCGCGGAATTAACCAAACCCGTGCAAGTGGCTAATAACTCGACGTATTTTTAAACATTTCTATTGCGTCCTACTAGCCCTTCCTCTCCTGGCTTATATTTATTATATAAAGACATAAGCTAACGTTTCCTATCTCTTCAGCTACACGCAGCTTATCGATTGGCTAAAAAGCTTAACACTAGGAAAATTGCCTTATTTAGAATAAGCAATACTAGCGTAGTTAAATTTGAGCTCTCTTCTTATTAAAAAAACCTCTAAATGATCTTTGTAGTATATATCGTTCTTGTATAAGTCGATATTCTATATAAAGTAAGTAGAGATAGTCCGTAGCGCCCTGCCACGGTCTCGTTACTTTTGTATAGAGGCTGCAATAGGCCTATTAAAGCGCGCCGAGTGTCTTGATTCGGCCTCTCGGCCACGAGCATAATAGGCACCGCAGATGCTCGCTAGTAGCCTACCGAGTAGGTATTACTAGCGCTTAGCAGGAATTACGCGCTTATACAGCGTCTCCTTACGCTAAGAGAGCTTTCTATACACCCTCTCTATTCGCTAACTTAAGTTATGCTACTAGTTGCTCGCAAAACTTACTTATAGTTTAAGATAGGGAGAGGTGGATAAGGCAATTAGATGCGCTATGCGAAGCGCGAGAGGTATAGTTAATATAGCATAAAGGCATTAGTAATCGCAAGGTTAAGCAAGAGGTGCTAGAGTGCCTAAGTCCTTGGAGTTAGCATATTCTCCGGTCTCTCCATATATTTATCACTTGTAAACTGTGGGAATGCCGGAGAGGTATGACTCGCGCGAAGGCTTCATGAAAGTGGGTAAACAACTATTAAATTGTTGATGAACAGTGATAATTCATTAATGATGGCATGAAGAGGGAGAGGGTAGGTAACCCGCTTGCCTCTTATACAAGTGATTGTGGCTAAGCTATATAGTGCGACACGGACAGTCTCCAAAACGAGTGATATCGAACACAAAACAAAACCAAACCCCCAAAACACCACCCCCCGACGGGCGGGGGGCGCCGAGCCAGGGAAGAAAGGAGGGAGAGGGGTTATTGCACGATTGCTTATACCCGAAGCCTGATCTCCGGCATCCCCCTTCCCTAACTGTGCACAGCTTGGCCCAGAATGCTCTCAGACATTTCGTATAAGCTGTGTCGGGGTGGTGGCGCCAAGTAGCATAGTCAGGGCGACTTGTGAAGCTGCTATGACCTGCACGCCATGGGTGGATCTTTGTTGGAACAGGTCTGACGGTTGTTTAGTTCTGAGGTCCAATAAACTTGCCGCAAGTCCTCTTTTATGGAGGCCAAGGCTGGCTGTTTGTGAACTTCCTCTGACGCCTGGCCTATATTATACGCACCCTTTCTTGCCTATTTCCCAAATATGGCTTTTGTTACCTCTCAAGTAAACCACGCTTACTCAGCACTTCTGCTGTACCCGAAGCCGGAAATGGCCCGCCTTACGGTATAATCTTCTAGAGGCTAGCGCAGCGAGACTTCGAATTTGGCAAGTTCTTTCTAGAATAAGCGGCAAAGGAAGGAGCGTAAACCGATTAAATAGCTTCATACTTGCCTCATACTTCGTTGGGTCATATCATACAGGATTGAAAACTCATAGAACCGTAAGTTTAATCGTTCGTGGCCACGGAACTGAGCTCCCAAGAAGCGAAGAGAGCAATTTATTAGTATATATCATACTCCGAGTAAACCTAATTCCTCATATAACTATAATCAACTTTTGCTGGCCAACAGCATCTCTCCTCAGCTAACCAAGTTCTCTCTCGACCAAGGCCTGACTGGGTGTCATGTCCTCCACTACTCAGGATTCTTCGCGCAGCTGGTACAAGCACATTTGCCGGGCAAGCAAGGGCATTTCTCGATGGTAGCGCCGCAGTTGCACTTGGTCCTGTCGGTTCCATGGACTTGTTCCATTCCGGCGTCCTCAGGGCTGAGCGTGCCCTTGCTCGCATCAGCCTCCGGGTTCTTCGCACAGCCGGCGCAGGAGCACTCTCCCGGGGGGCAAGGGCACTGCTCGGTAGTAGCACCGCAGTTGCACTTGGTCCTGTCGGTGCCAGGAACATGCTCCATGCCGGCCTCATGCTGCTTCTTCAAGTTGGCGAGATGGCGAGCCTCGTTACGGACGTCAATGACCTGCTTGTTGCCCTGCTCATAGAACTTGCGGAGCTTTCTGCCGGCCGACGTGTCGAAGGCTTTGTCGAAGAAGGAGCTAAGGCTGCGCCAACCGGAGTTGGCCTTCTCCAACTCCTTGCGCTTCTGGTCAAAGGACTTGAGCGCATTAGTAAAGCGCGAGGAGACACCGTGCTGCTTATCGAGCTCCAGCGCCTTCTCAATCGTCTCGTCGCCTATCGCATAGCCGTACACGAGATACTCGGCCATGATACGGCCGCGCGGCTTATCTTCTTGCTCAATGTGCTCGGTGACCGTAATCTGAGTATGACCCAGCTGAGTGTTGTCGAGGACGAGAGCGGTCTTCGCGGCGGTTTCCTTCTCGAAGGTGACTGTTGCGGACTGTGTGATCTCGGCGATCGAGTCGAGGGAAAGAGACCGGATTTTCCCGCTGTTTATCAAATTTGCACCGCATGTCACTAGAAGGCTTGAGGTGAGAGAGCTTACCAGAAGCTAAAGAAATCGCGGATCTCCTTCTCGCTAGTTTGGGTAGAGATATTCTCAACATGAACGGAAGCCATTGCGTGTGTGATTATCTTGGTTTGAGTGTATCTTGAGTCGAAGATAGTAGAAGATGGGAAGGTGAAGTTGCGGTTGATAGGTTTTTCACTACGAATGCAAGCATGTGAATATCCAGTCGAGGGGGAATAAATCATTTAGATGTCATCGGTGGCATTATGCGTGGCTGCGCGCGCAGCTGGCAATTGGTCAGTGGCCGGATCGCATGTGATTGATATTACTGAATTAAAATGGAAAGCGAGGCGAGCTCCCTTAAGGATTTACCCTAGCTTGCTTACTGTGGTCTGGAGGGTATATTCTGTTAGTGCTGCCCTAACGACAAGGGGTAGGCGACTTATTGGAGGGTCTTAATAGGTCCTGGAGCACGCAACCTACGACGATGACACAGGCTAGCGGAGAGGGAGCCCGACGAGCATCGACGGACCCCAACGAACCTGTTAAGTGAGCGGCTAGGCGACTCATTGGAGAGTCTCAATAGGCGTGGTGCACGCAACCTGGACGATGACACAGGCCAGCAGCGGGGGAGGCTTCAAGGAAACACAGGCGAGTCGCACGGAGACTCGACACGTTGGAAAGACAGGCAAGCTTAGAGACGAGGGGACACAAGCTTGGTTAGTGCGAGAGAGAAAAGTAGGTCGCCCAGTGTGGAATCTATTCCCAACACCTTTGCTTTGACGAGCAGGGTAACACGAAACCAAACATATTGCCCCGATGAAATGTGTCAGAATATAGGCGTAAGACAAAATTGGACAATGTTGGAATATCACGTGTGTGTAAAGTAAACTTTAGCTTAGTCACGGAAGAGGACGGATAAAAGGACTCCCCTAAGCGTCCCTCTCAGTCCTCATGCCACTCATTCTCAATTGATGGTATCGCCACCAATTCCAACAGATAACAC
The DNA here is from genome assembly GCA_022204955.1 of Macrophomina pseudophaseolina. NCBI lineage: Eukaryota > Fungi > Ascomycota > Dothideomycetes > Botryosphaeriales > Botryosphaeriaceae > Macrophomina > Macrophomina pseudophaseolina. Next base: position 10,740 of record JAJJID010000736.1, read on the forward strand.
ATCATATTTTCCCGTTACCGAATAGAAGTGCCGACCTCCATCGTCCGCGTAACCTCAATATCCCCGTCCGTGATTCCGGGCTCCAGCCGGCCGCCCTTAACCGTTTCCACTGTCGCCTCATATGCACTATGTCCGAACCCGACGCTCGGGGGCATGTCCCGCCCCCGGAGCCCAACCCACTCCACCTCCTTCTCACTGCGATTTCGCTCCAGCGCGCCAGACGGTGCGGCACCGCTGGCCGCCCGGGGGTCGGGGCGGTTGGAGGTGGAATAGCGGATGATATTGACGAGCTGGTTCAGGACGACGAACTCGAGCTTCAGCTTGACCGAGTAGACGGCGGGCTTGAAGGCCGTGTGCACCAGGTACTGACCGCTATATCCGACGGCGAGCTGTGTGATATCCAGGATAGTCGTAATCAGGTTAACGTAGATGAGGCTGCGCAGCACGCTGCGAGTGCGGATGCTCGGTGCGGAGGCGTCGTGCTGGTGGAGGGTTTCGATGGCGCGGAGCATGCGGAGTGTGTGCTGGATATACAGGGCGCTGATGAATGTCTCTTGTAGGAAGAAGATGGTGAGCTGGATCCTCTGTATGATGCTGTAGGGTAGGATGAAGCGCTCAGCTTGGTGGGAATTAGCGCCGAACGCTACGACGAGAGTTGGGATATGGCCGAAGACCACGCCGAAGATGATAGTATAAAGGCAAAGCCGGAGGATGCGCAGCTCGCGAACCACTAGGTGGAGCCGTGCGTATAGCGCCAGTGATTGACCGGTCACGAAGCAGACCCATCCGCTGACAACCAGGACGAAGTTGAACAAGCTATTAGCGACGATGTGAAAGTTTTTAAAGATAAAGCCGAGGACATAAATGACGGTGCCGAATGTGGCTACGACGCAGCTCCAGAAGTAGAGGCCCTGACGCCGCTTAAAGGTCCGGCAGATTAAGATGGTGAGTTCGAGGGAGTTATACCAGGCGATGGCGTAGAAGGCGATGAGGCAGGCGGCCAGCGCCTCGCTTAGCTCCACCTCGGGACCCATACCCTTATCGGACGCCATTGTAAGAGCCGGTAGTATACAGAGGTGTGATAGGAAAACGGATTAATAGAAGGTTACGGTGTGGGCCTCGAGAACGCAGCCAAGGGTAGGCTTGAATTTCAAACAAATTTAATGGGAGCAATAGGAGGAGCCAACTCCAATAAGCAGGTATACAAGGGAAAAGCGATTAAAATCCCTTACGCTTAAAAGTGCGTCAAAGCGAGGCTGCACGTTCTGGCAACGGTAGTGGTTAACGTGTAAAGTTCAGCCGCGCTCAATGGCTGCCGGGAAACAGAGCCTAACGGCGGACAGCTGTCCGGCGCAGGCGCGGGGGTTAAGATTTGCGTATGGATCCTTACCGCAATACAAACCTTATCGCCCGCGACCGCTGCACAGCTTCGTATTCCCTACACCGATATAGCGTTCTCTTCCCTTCCCGAAAATCATGTACTAGGACGGAAATCCTAAGATCGTATTAGTAGGGTCAGCGCAGCTTTCCTAACAGCTCCCAGCATTTGTGGCTGCTTGCTATCCACTAACCTAATATATCTCTGCCCCACGTTTCCTTTCTAAAGTAGCATGCCCGGGATTGTTGTCGAGCGCGCGCGCGCGAGAGAGAGAGAGAGAGAGAGAAACGTTAAATTATTATAGAAGAAAGCTAAATCGACAATTCGAGATCAATAGAAACCTCA